>DWPF01000406.1:0-11455 GCA_018251575.1 Cecropterus bathyllus | reverse complement strand
TTATTTTGATTTGAAATATGGCAGAACGGCAATTTCATAGGTAAAGACTTAATAGTATTTGATAAGCATGTAGGTATTTTACAAGTTATTTACTTCTCAAGGAATATTACTGTATAACTTTATCTAAGAGTAGTATTCTTTTTTCAGCTAACTATGGCATCACCCACATGGTTACTTAACAGAGTTATTCGTTCAGATTTAACTCATAACCATGGAACAGCGCCTCCTCGAGGCGATTACCAGTGCTTGGATACGCACACGCCCATCAACCACATCCGGGACTTACGACTTTTTCGATACCAATCGTTCAACCCCGCCACATGCATGCAAGATTTTCCCACACTAGATAAACCTTTGAGTGACAAATAAAAACGTTTCATTGGAATATCTTTATTACTTAATTATTATCAAAATGTTCCAAACGAAAGAATCAACAAAATTTCAAAAAAATCTTAACAAAACTTCAAAAACATAGTTAAAATAAAATTAACTGTTACCATTAAATTAAACTCTCAGTGTAGTTTGTTTGTAATACTCTTCACTTTTGTCGCAGAAGACTTAACAGAAATATCAAACAGCAAAATAATCCTAAATAAGAAAATAATAATATTACAAACCAATTAAATTCTTACAAAGTTATTATTATGAATAATGGCAATCAATTACAAATGTTACACAACACAACTTAATAATAAAATTGTATTTATTGCATAGATCGTTGTCCAAATATATATTTTTTGCCTTCATGTTCTGCTATTTGGAGTTGCTTAGCGCAAACACGAATAAAAGGAACGTAAATTATAACTAATTAATGGTTAAATAATAAATGCCTAACAAAAAATCTATTTAGGCCTAACATTGCTGACTCTCGTTCCCATGCGCTTAAGTCAATGAAACTGAACGTAGGCAATTAATAAAAATATCTACAGGTTTCATTCAATTTATCCAAAAACAAAAACAAAGGATTCATCGGTATGTAAAAAAACGATATACCTACACTGACTCTTGATGGCCATAATTAATAAAGAACACACAAATACAAATTATATAATGGCTTCCTCCCCCCTTCACGAGTTTTCGATATCCCAACAGTAATGTTTGAAACTTTAATAATTGGCAAAAGCTAGTAAACGTTAAATTACCATTTGCCGGTTAATGTAATACTTAAGTAAAATGAAGACATTCCGTATAAAATTTTAAATATTCTTTTCTCGATCCATATCGATATTTATCTACACGCATTAAGGCAATTTATTTCGTAGCTCATTATATTCTCCCGCAATATTACCATTGCGCTGAGTTAAGAAGTTGTTTCTACATATAAATTCACTATGACTAAAGCTAGCTTCAATTAAATCTTTAAAAAATTGAAAGTCGAATATAATTCATGAAATTTACATCATAAATGCACTTTTACATAGTAAACAAAAGTAGAGACAAAAATCGTGTTCATTACTTTACATAAAATGAATGAATAGAGTAAAATAAATGGAACTTCTAAAATGTTGAATTTTAATCAAAAACATCGTAGCACCTCTTAGGACGTATTAACTGTTTGCAAAATATTAATAAGGTAGCTGCAAATAGGATCGAAATGAAATGTGTTATGAACACGAGATTTATCATGAAGTTGCAGCTCTAGCAATGGAATACAATAACAATAATATTGTTTGTGCTAACATGACATAATTATGCTAACTTACACCTCATACAAAATAGCTTCTTTTTTATTATTTCAATGATTTTCAAATTTTCAATGTCATGCAGTAGTTACTAGACACTATTAAAACATAGATGAAGTAACCATATAGACTCTATATAACCATATTTATTTTTTGTATTCAATATATGTGGGGTACTGAATGCCGATTGACTTGACTGATTTCTTACCTATAAAACTACAATAGACCAACACTAGTCGCTCACAGGATTTAAATTGTCACCCTAATACCAAAATATTGATTGACGGAAGAGGCGAAACACATTGTGAGGCCAATTATTAATTAAATAAAAGTTACAAGTATATAAACATAAAAAGTTAAGACAACATATACATATAACATGAGACATCATAATAAAAATTCACATACAAAAGTTTGTCTTAATGATAAACAATTGTGCCAGATAACATGGCAAATTTTATAAGGAGTTGTGTGGCTGACAGGGCAGTTTAGGCAAATGGAGAGTATTAAAAGTAGACTGCAACTTTTTTATGTGTTGGAAAATTCATATTAAATGCTGTTGTAAAAATGGTAGATATACTTTAAAACTCTTCTAAATAAGTAGATAAACTTGAATCAACCTACATACGAAGTAGAAGAAGAAAGGATAAGTGGACACCGCTAGTATAATTCAGTCATGAATGTGGATAGTCTATGTGACTCATAAAATAACAGGTATGAATATTACGAGTCTGTTTGGTCAGTTTGTTCATGCATTTGAATGAACCAAAGCTAAACAAAGTTAATCGAAAATAAGAAAACGATTATTATAGATCGATTTTATACAGGATAATAATTGATTTGTAAGTTTCTACATAATTATATAAACATTTAGTGATTGTTGCCATGTTTGTTACTCAAATTAAATACTTCATAAAAGTAGTTGTTTAACCATATAAATATTTGAAATTATAACAACTGGAGCTACAACTATATTATTTGGTAACTCAAGTGTATTATTAAAATGGATAGCAATTAATTAGTAGTGGAGATTACCCTGTATACTATAATTCTTTTTCCTAAGGAGACATCTTACATAATACATATATTCATTAATTTATTATGTACACCAGATTTTACTGAAAACAAACAATTGCATAAATAGTGTTTGAACCCATAATTATTTAAGCTATTTTTCCTTATTATTCATTGAACTTTTTAAGGAAATCATTGTTTTCAATTAAATATGTTTTTATTCTAAGCAGTGTAATTAATGAAACTTGAATTTGAATGAGGTAATAAATAAATTCTTAGTAGCTCAAAAAAGATGGTTCATTCTCTCATATAACACTACAAAAATTAAGAGTTTTAAGCTGGTGATGCAAAAGAGTTTTACTTTTACTTTTAGATAATGCTTAATTTTTTTATCTTTTCCTTAAAAAAAATGATGGCTCTGCATGCTTCAGAATTGATTTTAAACTGAATAAACATGCCAGGTAAAATAAATGACACAGATATATATGATTAATTTCTCCTTCTGTTTTTTAACCTGCTAAAATATTTTAATTGTAACTAATAATTGCTAGTTTGAAAGTTGGCAATATATTAGGTAATACTTTGATTCCAAAGATACAATGTCATTTTACTAAAATCATTTGATAAAAAACATTTGTTGGCCACTTTAGAGGTACACTTTGTTTTTGGGGTTTTTCTGTAATTAACAAATTCTTTATTGGAATATGCTTAGTCTCACTCATAATAAGGGGTTAGGAATCCAAGATTTGAATTTATTCAGACCAACTTATTATTCTAATGTGTAACAAAGTATTGCCGCTACTTTGAGGGCAATTTTTATTATATCCCATATAAAATATAGAATTTTCATTTTATTTATTGGAATCTAAATACTGTCTGATGTGAATTCCTTATTACAACAAATATGTGAGCAACCTGGATAAGTGGTAATTCTAAATAAATGTACCTAAAAATAGCAAAATATCATTTCATAAAGAATGCAAGTATAACTATTTTAGTATCTATAAATTACTGAAAACGCCTTCTTTTGAATCCTTTGCCCTTCTTTGATTTAAGCTTATGTTTACGTACTGTGGATCGACTTCCAGTCACTTCATCGGCCAGCATACCCACTGTGGTCAATTTTCTCCTACGATTTTTCTCTGCTTTTGTAACAGGTAATCTTGTGAGGTAATTTTCTTCATATTCAGTCTTTTCTTGTTCTAACTTTGATATTGACTGTTTCACGTGGTTCCCCGTAGTGACTTCTAATGGTGCCTCAGAATATTCCTCCCGAAGCTCTCTCATTACACTGGAATTGAGGAATTGTCTCTTTGATTTGTCCTTATTCTTCTTATCGACTTCACTTCGAGACACATTTTCATCAAAATGAACAGCGGCTAATTTTGGCGGCACATATATGTTTGATTTACTTGTCTTTTCCTTCTTCTCACTTTCACCATCAGATGTTTCGCTAGATTCCGCATCAGTTTCATGGATCTTACTCACTAAATTGTCAGGATTGGCATGGTACGACTGAGGGTCATCTTGTGTGGTGGCTCCAACGACAGCTGTTTTAACAAGTTTATCTATTTGATACTTGAGCTTAGAGTCTATGGGACGAATTTTTTCAAGTACAGTACGTATTTCAACGAGTCTATCGATAGAGGGATCAGATTCAATTTTTTCACCGGAACACTTCCTTAGAACAATGTATGTTAAATTTATTAAATAGCTGAGAAGCATTTGATATTTCATTTCAAGGAAGCTCAACCCTTTGTCTGTAGTGATTTCGCCACTCTTTACGCGAACTAACATGTTGTCAACAAGCTGAGATACCTGTTGTACATTAGTGTTCATTTCCTTGAGCAAATTTAAAGCTTGAGGTAAATCCGGTTGTTCCATTTCATCCGTAGCCTAGAATTACAACAGGAATATAATAGATTTATAATAACAATAGTAACGTAGGGCATTCCCCTGATTAATATGAGGAAATTAAATAAGTTCTAATATACCATAATATTTCACAATTTTAATTTTAAAAATGACATGTACATTAATAATTCACAATAAAATAATAGCTCTTTGCAGTTTTGTTGAGATATTTACCTGAACCATGTTGAAAATGAACCTAACCACTGATAATAAACGTTACGGTTAAAGTTAACCTTAATAACCAATGTATACCTAAATAAATTGATTTTTTGTATACAATTTTCCGTGATTCACTGTGTTTCATATACAGTTTATTGGAATAAAAGAACAAAACTTAATACTATTGCGCAAAAAGAGAGCATCAGAGCAACGCGCTCCGGTGTTATTTTATTTATTTTATTTTCAATCATCTCATTTTCTCGTAGTTTGTGTTCACTATGGATTGGGTCTATGGATCCTGCATTAATATCGATATTGTAGTCGAGAAATTTTCTATGTCGGTTGTTTAGTTATCATAGAGCTTAAGACAAAAAATTAATAAATATCAAAATTACATTTTTAAAAAATAATTTCAATTAAAACAAAATGAAGTTAATATTCGGCATATTAATTCAATTTTAAGCAAGATATAAATATTTAATACATTTACATTTATAATGAAATTATTCTATTTATATGCTAATTTATAATTATTGATGTAGTATATATTTTGTAATTAATGTTTTAGTGCCGATTGGCTTTATCTCATGAGGTTCAAAGAGTTTTGATTATATCAGCCACAACATGGAAATCTGAGAGGTTTTTTATGTACGTCGTAGATAAACAATTTCACGTATAGTTATAACTGATCATGGTTAATGTTGAAAGTCCTCAAAATCAATGTTACGATTAAAGTTTGATTTTAAAATTAAAAGGAATGTAGATAATGAAATAGTCGTCTTTACTTGAATAAAATATTATCGGCAAATGCTTAGGATTTTTTTTAATGACTCATTCACTTTAAGACTTATGTTTTCAAAAAATTGTCTAATTTATATGTAATATTAATTATATGCCATTATTTCAGTTAATACGATACGAGTAGGCTGCACGGTTAATGAAGCTTTGGCTGTTTGAACTATTTTAAAAGCCAAATTTATATAACGTCAAATCGATGTCGGTCCGCGAATCGTCAAGTGAGTCAAGTCAAATCAAATCAAAATTCTAAATCGTGGGATTAAAATGGTCGTTATGTCTGTTGGTGATGTTTTATTTAGACTGTGAATAAATCACAAGTAATATCAGGGGTAAAAATGATGAAAGTGCGTTTCTATTCTTGAAATTTAAATGAGTACATTTAAACTTGTCATACATGAGCTTAATTGATTTCTTTTTTTGTTTTCAGGTTCGTTTATATTTTTTTATTTTGTTTAGTTTTATATATTGTAGTCATGGATTTTACGTACCGGGAGTTGCTCCGGTTGAATTTAAAAAGGGACAAAGAATCGAAGTGAAGGCTGTAAAGATGACAAGTATACATACCCAACTACCATATGAGTATTACTCTTTGCCTCTATGCTTACCCAAAAATGGAACCTTTATATACAAATCAGAGAACCTAGGTGAAGTTCTACGAGGAGATCGTATCGTAAACACTCCATATGAGGTCCATATGGCAGAAAACATTAAATGTAGACTTTTATGTCATAAGAAAAACAATCCTATAAACTGGAGTGTTGAGGAGTCTGAGAAAGTGGCGAATAGAATTGAACATGAGTACTTTGTGCATTTGTAAGTTTTTTCGAGTTTTTTTTTTAATTAGATAAAGTATCAGCATTGTGTAAACACTGAGTGGTTGTTTTCTGTTCTTAAAAGACAACAATATTAATTTCTGTTTCATATTTTACTATCACCTATTTATCTTTCATTATTTTGTCAAGTGACCTTCTGTTCTCCAATTAATTTAGCTAATGGTTTTTCTAAGATTGGTGGATAACTTACCTGTGGCCACAAGGATCGTCAACAGTGAGACATTAGAGCGGAGTATTGAGCAAGGTTATCGGCTGGGCTTCATGGCTATGGGCAAAGCTTATATCAACAATCACTTGAAACTGGTGCTCAAATATCACAAGCACAGCCAGTAAGTAAAATTAATTATATTGTAGGTATTATGTTAACCAATGACTAATATTGTATTATATCTGTGTGGTATGTTTAATGTGACCATACGTCCCATTTAGAACGGGATCATCCTGTTTTTCATCTTGCTGTCCTCGTAAACAAGACGGGATACAAAATTATTCCTTTTTTAATTGGCTATGAGGTGTCCCGTTTTTAGTCAACAAAAAATGGTCACATTAGGTATGTTTTGATGTGGTTAAGGAAATACAATTGAATGATGTGTTTTGAATTATGGTAACCCATCTGTATTGGCCTCAGAGTCTATCTGGGGACATTATATTATATTACTATTTACAACAAAACCAACTTACTATTGGATTGATAGTAAGCTTGTTTGTTACATATATATTATTTATATAAGTAAATTTTTTCTCTCATACTTAAGATGGATCTATCAGAGTGGTTTGTTCCTAGCTAAAGATTTAAATGGTAATCTTGAGAACCATTGAATGGACTGTAATGCAGTTTACACTATAATTCTGTTTATGAAGATATTTGCATTATAATTTAAGTGTATTACTTAATACTGTACTAGCAGTTAATCACCAGACTCCTATTTTGGCACATTCTAGGTAGTTTTTTACATATATGTTAGAATAATGTATGTGTTTGTAGGCATAAAAGTCATACACACACATAAGTATATGACAACATATCTCTGTATAATGTATAACCTACAATAAGTATTTTCCCATGTACAGATTTTTGATAAGGTAATAAACTTCAAATACAAACATATTTAAGATGGAAGAAAATAATAAGTGATTGTATAATTTCAGGGATTCATATAGAGTGGTTGGATTTGAAGTAGAAACATTCTCAATTGACAAAGACGAGTTAACATTTGTGGATGATTCATGTCAGATACCAGCTGATCCGAAACCTCAAGCAGTGAATGAAGATACTGGCACAAAGTTATACTTTACATATTCAGTGGTATGGGGAGAGTCCGATATAGGATGGGCGTCAAGATGGGACATCTATTTAGGCATGAAAGATGTCCAAATACATTGGTTCTCTATTGTGAATTCTATTGTTGTTTTGTTCTTTTTGTCAGGTAAATATGGATTATGTCAACAGTATAAATTATGAGTATTGTTTGCTGTATTGCATTTTTATGCATATATCACGATTCCTTTCATTCCTTTAGTATAGTAAATGGTAAAGATATGGTAGGATGATTGATATTCGTATTCTTAATTTCTCACTACTTCATAATTTGATGGATAATTTTAGCATAATTGAATTCAAAAAGGGATCAAAGTAAACATTATTCAGTGTGATATTCATTGTTATTCTGATGCACTATTTAATTTGTTGTTTTTTTTAATAGTTTATGTGTGGTACTGTTTAAGCTATATTGACAATGATCATGGTACGTACATTAAGACGAGATATTGCCAGATACAATTCAGATGAGAGTATTGATGACATGATTGAAGAAACTGGCTGGAAACTAGTTCACGGAGATGTTTTCCGACCACCTCCAAAAAGGATGCTTTTTGCTGCTGTTATTGGAAGTGGTATCCAAGTTTTCCTTATGGCCCTAATAACTATTTGTAAGTTTCTATTCATTATTGTTATGTGTATGCATAAAATATTTGTTTAAATAAGTGTCATTGATTTTTGTATAACAGTAAAATAAAATGTCTCACTTTTAATTTCATTGTGCCTATGCTCTAGTTTTGTAGAATTACTATTTCTTAAGCTTAGATCATTTTTGTTTATTAAAACAGAAACATCTTTAAAATTATTACTATCTCATTGTTTGTTCCTGGCAAACATTTAAATATCAGCTCACTTTCATACAACGTGGCTATCTTAGTCCAAGACATGCAGTGGGTCCGATCCGCGGCCAGACAAACATCTGAATGATGAGTTTAGATTTCTGTTCTTGGTCTGGGTGTTTGTGTATTCGTCTTTGTGTGTCCATGGCACCCGCGACTGCGTAGAATGCGTTTAGTCCTTGTGAATAGCAAAGTATCTGTGATTGACTTTAGACAGAACCTTTGTTGTAAATGAAGTATCTAGCAGATGTCCATGGGCGGCAGTAACCACTTACCCCTGGATGGCATGACCCATGACCCACGTTTGCTATTTCAGTCCATTAAATAAAAAATACTTTTTATGTTCAACTTGTTTGTGATTCCGAAAATAAAGTACCTTATTATACAAATTCATATAATTCTGATTTTTTCAGTTATTGCTATGCTCGGTATGCTATCACCGGCTAGCCGAGGTGCATTGATGACAGCTGCTATATTTCTGTATGTATTCATGGGACTCATTGCTGGCTACTACTCTGCGCGACTGTATAATACTATGAAAGGAAAGCAATGGAAACAAGCTGCATTCCTCACGGCGGTTCTTTACCCTGCAATCGTTTTTGGCATCTGCTTCTTTTTGAATTTCTTCATAATGGGAAAACATTCTAGCGGTGCTGTACCATTTTCGACCATGATCGCTCTTTTATGTCTCTGGTTTTGTATATCTCTGCCTTTGGTATATTTGGGATACTATTTTGGTTGCCGCAAACAACCATTTCAACATCCAGTAAGGACTAACTTTATCCCAAGAAAAGTACCGGAACAAGTGTGGTATATGAATATCTTTGTATGGTAAGTATAAACAATTTATATATTGTTTTCAAAATTAATATTTTTAAGTAACCTATTATCTTGCACCTTATATAAATATTTACATACGCATACGATATTTAAAGTTATCTTCTTTTTCAGCATTATGATGGCAGGAATACTGCCATTTGGAGCAGTGTTCATAGAGCTATTTTTCATCTTCAATGCATTATGGGAGAATCAGTTCTATTACCTGTTTGGATTTCTATTTCTGGTATTTTGCATATTGGTCATTTCTGTATCACAGATCTCAATTGTAATGGTGTATTTCCAGCTTTGTGGAGAGGTATGATATCATAGTTTATTTACAATTTTACCAACAGAGTTTATATTATTTTAATATGCATTTGTGTAATTATTTAGTCAGATGCAATAATAGGAGTATTAGGATGCTTATGCACCAATTTCTGACAGTAAATTGATGGCAAATTTAAAATTACCTCAAATGCAATTTAACACAACACTCTATTTTTCAGGACTACCATTGGTGGTGGAAGAGTTTCATTGTCTCCGGAGGATCTGCTGTTTATATATTCATATATTCGATATTCTACTTCTTTACCAAACTGGAGATAACGGAGTTCATTCCAACATTGCTATATATTGGCTACACAAGTATGTGTCTTATGTAATTACACTATGATAATAAATATGTATATTGTTTAGAATAAATTAATGACCCTTAAATTGCAATGGTCACCAAGCTGGATTTTTATATCTGTGGGACAGGTACAAGTCTGATTTTTGTCAATGGCAATACTCAATTTTAATCTCATTTCCAATAGAGGCACAGGTATGAGGTCTTCCATTCAATCTGTGACCAACCTTCACCTATTTCGAGTGTGAAGCAGTTCTTGCGTTTCGTTGGAAGGGTGTGCTTGCCGGCTCACTTATATATGAGGCAATCATCTCAGTCCTCGGGAGTAGCAACGCATCTGTGATAGACTTCAGACAAAATCTATGTTCCATATGAAGTTTGTTTACAGATGGTCATGGGCGGCAGTAATCAATTACCATTAGGTAGACTGCATGCTCGTTTGCTACTTCAATCTGATAAAAAAGACTTATGTTATATCGGGTTGATTATAGTGATTATAAAAGTTCCTGTCGGCAGCGGTCGGCAGCGGCCACTTACAAGGAGGTGGACTGCATGCTCACATACTACTTTAATTTTATAAAAATAGATTGAGCACATGGTAATAGTAATTGTTGTTTCTGATTTATTTAAATTTGATTTAAACAGGTCTCATGGTGTTGACGTTTTGGCTTCTGACTGGAACCATTGGATTCTTCGCGGCATACACATTCATTAGAAAAATTTACGCAGCTGTTAAAATTGATTAATAACAAAGTCTTGATTGTATCTGTAAAAATAATATAAACGACTCTCAGTTTATTAATTTTAAGTTCCACTTTGTGCAGAACAACAAATGATCTTTTGCTGATAGGTTGTGTTGTGTGTAAATATTTATATACATTGTGATTGATTTGTAATTAGTTATGTATGATTTTGTAGTCGAATTACATGTTTACGTCTATACATCGATGTTTTATTAAAATACCTGTGTTTAAAACATTTCAAATTGTTTACATTTTGTTCTTGTTTTAATAGGTACCTGTGTGCTATATTTTGAGACCGATATAGATAAGAGAGACGTTCGGAATGTTTGTAATATATTAAAGAAGAAAAGCTATATTCAGATGCATTTAGTAGTAGACTAAACGTAGACAAATTGTTACTTACAATGTAACTCTATTTAAATCAAATTAAAGAGGGCAATTTCGATGCTAAATAAGTGTAGCTAGTGTGATCGGGACCTAATTCAGATTTATTTTGAAGGCAACTTCTAATTGCGTTCAAATTGATATTGGTATTTTAAATCCGTGCATTGAAGGAAATATCTGATTTAAATAAAAACAATTACGAATAAATAATTTGAACCTAAAGATGAACAACATTTAATTTTTTTTTTCCGTACGATCCAATAATCAATGCATACAAAATGTCAACAAATAAATGACAAAACAAACGTCAGTTTGTCAGAATGA
>DWPF01000405.1:0-11455 GCA_018251575.1 Cecropterus bathyllus | reverse complement strand
AAGTCTCGTATATAAGCGAGCCGCAACCACACGCTCGTACCGAAATGTAAGAACCGTTGCACGCTAGAAATAGGTGTAAACACTGTATAACACATTTTCTTCGTTGTTAGTGTGCCATGTAATGCTTTGCAATGATAGATGAAAACAGAAAAATAATTATTTTGGAAACGAATTAAACTCGTACTTAGTGCACAGAATAGGGCGACGTATGAAATACGACCGCATCGTCGTGTCTGGGGTTGTTTTTTATTGGATTGGTTTAGTAGTAAGCGTGTTGGATTTTCGTGGACGTTTTTGAAATAAGTTATTTATTGCATGTGCATCTGTTTATGCCGGCCTGGTGTTTGTTAGAAAACTTACATTCTCAATTGGGAAGTCCGAGGTTCGATTTCCAAACGCATCGTAGATTTTTTAGTTATGTGTGTACTTGAAATTTACAAGGTGTTTTAAGGGTAAAGAAAAACAAGTAAACGTAAATAAAACCTACATTCCTGAGAGTTCTTAAAGAAAACGGTCTCAAGTGTTTTGGAAGTCTATTAATCCACACTTTGCCAGCTCGGTAGACTGGTTCCTTAATTCATCTCATTCTACGAGGAAACCTATGTTCAGCAGTAGGAGAGTAATGTAAAGCAGTAGGAGGTTCAGGACGATGCGTATCTGCTTCAAGTTTTAGTGAGTGGGCGCAGCGAATTCATGTCAAATATTATAATTATAATACATATCAAAAAGCCGCATGACAGAGAGGTCACTATACAAATTGTTCCAGGTTCTATCCCTGGCCAAGCAAAAGTCTAGACGATTAATTAAGGATCTAAACATCTCGAATATTAGACTATTAGAGGTCACTCGAAGAAAATAATAATGGAAAAGTTCAGCGCATTCAAAAACATAGGTACATTTATATATAAGCAAACACTAATATTGGCTCAAGTATCCACATGCGTCTATAAAATGAAACAGGCACTGTCACCACAAACGAACATGTTGATCAAGTCTGTGTTCAATTTACCCGAACAAGCAGTACACGTTCCTTCAACACGACATTGGCTCACGTGAAATTTACGAGCTCTGTCGCATAACTAGTTATAACCGGTTATTACCGCGCATAACCGGTTATAACTGCACGTAACCGGATTATTGTGAGGCGTTACGACGGTACGCGTTTTATTTTCGCAGCGACAGCGCCGTTTTCTTAAATGTCAAGCTTTTTGGAATGAATTAGGTAATTTAATTATATTTAATTTAGTTATATTGTCCTGCTATTCTCTTTATGTATACCTACTTTACGACCTGAAGATAAATTTATGTACCATATTTCGATAAATAATGTAATTGAAAATGACGTAGGTATATATATATATATATTGTTTATAAAAGAAAGAGAAATTAAAATTAATTACAATATTTACTGACAAAACCTTTACCTGTGTATACCTGTGTATGCAGTAGAAGGACAATATTATTTTCTATTTAACCTGATAAACGGCTAAAGCGATTTTGCGAGGGCTTTAATGCAAAAAAATAAAGTATAATTGGTTCCAAACGTTTTAAAGAAAGTCTATTTATCCATTATTAATATAACAAACGTGTCAATTCATATTTATCATCATCAACTACCAAGCAATTTCCAAGTTAAATATAGTTTAAAATACGCACTATGTTTTATGTTTACCACAGTCCACAATAACCCTAAAACGATCGCATCAACAAACCGGACAATTCCATCCACTATCTAATATTTCCACAAACCGTTTGGGGTGCAAACGACCGGCGGTGTGAGTTTAAACAACAATTTTCACGTACAAAGGGCAATTACGCCGGCACGGATCAAACGGAACTGAAAAATGTTCGAAAACGGCCGGCAAGATAAAAAATCGACCATTATCGCCATAACGTAGTAAGGTATAAATGTCCCATCGCCAATAGCTAAAATACATTTTTAGTGTTAAAAATATCACGTCATACAAATAACATGTTTATAAAAATATATAGACTTATGTGTTTAATTGCTTTGTATTATACGCTATAATTGCAAGGAATTTAAAATATACTTTGAAGGTCTACTGTTATTTCTTAAAAAAATTATAAATGATTTTTCCACAGCATGATCTCAGCTGATATTTTCCGTTTAGATTATTATCATGTTACCAGCTCTACCGATTATGACAGTCTTCAAAGCAATGGGCAATAATAATATAGTACTTACCTCATTTTCAAAATATACAGTAGGTATAAGCTACGACATGTAATATCACCCGTATCATATCAAAATCAAAAAAAGATAGATTTTAATAAAATAAAATAAAGACGAAATGTTGTTTGAGGCAACACCATCATATATGTACATATCTTGAGAAAAACAATGTAAATATACTTAATCACAATCTTCACGACTCACGTAGTGGAGCGGTCACCATACCGGTCTGACATGTAGTGGGTCCCGGGTTCGATCCCCGGCCAGACAGCCGCACAGCCTTCAGACCAGAAAACAGCTCATAACACTGCTGTTATGAGGCAGAAATAGGTATGCATGCTTATAAGCTATTTTAATATCATATAAGAATCCATAAACAAATAACACGTATATATCCAATAAAAATTAATCTAGGTATTAATATAATACAGGCAAACAGACACAATAACATCCATCCATTATTACACTTAGATAGTTTCGACAAATGAATCCAATATTACGATTGACAGAATAATGTTATGTATTCCATTTACGTAAAGGTCATCATAGCTTGCACGTTACCACGAAACAATATAATTTGATGGTTATCTCTAGATATATATAAATTGATAGTTTGTCTGTAGGTTTGTGGTCTTAGATCAGATGCCTTAATTATTTTGATATTAAAAATTACAAGTTTTTTATGAAATAGAACTAGCGAAAGAGCTTGCAGTAACATCTGTGATATAAACCCTAGGTAAGATCAGTCTTACCTGAGGTTGCCTAAAGATGCGTTGCTACCTCTGAGACTAAGTCGAAACGCCTCGGATCAGAATGTGTCTCACTACACTCCTCATATCAGAACACACCACCTATAACAGCTGTTATTAGGCAGAAATAAGTGTAGTAGTGTAGTGTAGTGTCTACTACTCCGGAGTAGAACCACAAAGTGTCCTTCAAAGAAGTCGGTTAAAAACGAAATAAAAGTTCCTCACTAATAAAATTATTTTTAATGGAGCTTGTGTATTATTGACAGCTGCAAAGTCGCGGTTAACAGCTAGTATACTTAAATATAATACATTTACGGATTGATTTCTCTTGATGGCTTGATTGCATGCTAAGGGATATACTTCTGTCGATTAAAAGTGAAAACGTTATAGGGTACCAATTATTGTGTTACCCTTTCTCTGAAGGTTTGTAATAATACGAGGGGATTATAAATCATGATCTGTTTTGAATTGATATTAAGGATAAATATGATATCATATCCGCGTGTCTGTTTGTACATCGCATATATTTGTAGTTTTGGATTGTAGTTTTTGAATTATTGTGTGTGTATTTTAAATTGGATCAAAACTATGGAATTTCGTTTAAAGTATTGAAGTCCGTATTTTGAGGTTAAATTTATTAAATTAACTTCCTATTTATCGCATTAAAATCCAACACTGCCTAAAGTTATTAAAAATTAAAAAAAAATATATTTTTAACAAAAAATAAGACCGACTTCCATACCGCAAAAAAGTAAAAAATAATTCATATATAGATTGGTTTAGTACATAGACTGTATATAGGGTAAAACTCTACAATACGCCCCAGCGGACAATATGCCCCACCACTCTCTCACTCAGACAGACAGACATAAAGAATAAGTTCCGACGCGCACGCAATGGCACCAGTAGTCCTTTAACTTGCATGACGTAAGAGTGTGCTTTTTGCATTTCGTTTTAAATTTATAGCAAAATCTTTGAATACGAGCTTTGGACATATTGCGATGAGTACTATACAAATTTGTTAACCAAATGACCTGTTTTTTATATTAAAATTACAATTATAAATATGAAAACTATGATAGATAAACTATAATTCTACGTGTTGTTCAAAGTCATAAAAAAATCATGGCGGCGCTATTGGAACCGGGGCATATTGTAGTTAGAATTTTACAATATGCCTCGGCTGTAATGGTATGTATATATATATATGTATGTATGTATATATATAGAAAATCTTTGTGGGCGACCTGGTCCGAAGCTGATCTTAAGGAGGCTATGCAGAAAGTGGCTAAAACAAATAGAAGTAAATGAAGCAGCACAAAAATCCTTTAAGAACCCTTAGATGATATCTTTTGTCTGGTAAATTCAAGGTCGCAGTTGGAAAAATACCTTTTTTTTACTGAAGAACAAGAAAAGAAGTTAGTCATACATATCAAGAAACTAGAAAAGGTTGGTTTTGCCCCCGATCAAAGAAATGGCTTACCAATTAGCTGTAAAGCTAGACGTGAAAAACACATGCATGCATGAATTCTACACTACGTACAACCCGCTTTGCAATAATTTTGGAATAAAAGATAGACATTAAGCGATTAAAAAGAAAAAATAGAAAATACATTTAAAAGAGACAGAAATATGTTAATTATTACGATTATAAATTTTATTTTCATTTAAGATTTAAGTTTTGCGTTTCTTGTACTACACAGATAATATGATGACTGGTGTTTAAAACGTTTCTTAGTTATATTTTATATCTAAGATTTCTTTATGTTTCTGTTTTTTTATGAGTGATGTATTATAATTGTTTTTCTCGAACAGTTATGTTATTTTTTACTATTTCAAGTCAAGGGGCATTTTGTAAAAGTACTGAGGCATTTTGTAAACGGATGCCATTACAAAACGCCCCACCTAAGGTTTAGGAAAAATGCATGTCGTACTTAATTTTGAAGCGTTTCTTGCCAAATAAAGGTGCCACATGATTAACAAATAACCGCTTTTTGATTTTCTATACATTACAATAAATAAACCTATAAGAGGTAGATTTTATTGAACTTCAAAAAAAAGTGGGGCGTATTGTAGAGTTTTACCCTATTCAATATAGTTTCTCAGATTCCCGGCAATTTCTAATGAGTTTAAATTATAGTCGCAGAAACTCGGTTCAGTAGAAATTTAGTTAGTCTAGGTACCATTGCCGAATTCAATGTGTCTATGACAATTTGACTGTTATAGAGTTGAACCGTGTGTATTGAACTCTAAACTTTAACGGACACGAAAGATACAAAAGTCCGGATAAAACAGACTACGTAGGAAAGCCTAAGGAGTATTGATTGAGTTTTACTTGGATATTTTTGAATTGGCTTTGTTATTAAAAAGTTTATATTCAAACTCTCGATCACCTGCATATACGCACACATTACTTTTGTTTAGTTTCTTTTTTTATATGGCCGAAAAATCATATAATTCTATGAAGGTAGGTATCTGAATTCTCGTTGCAAATTTCAAGTTTGTAACATAAATGTAATCATCCGCTGAAATTATTCGATGTTTGCAGCATATGTGTAGTTTGGTAAAGGGTTTCTCAGGCCTGCAATATAAATTCATTGCACAAACAAACGCGTTTTCCTCTTACGGATTATACAGTCGGGTCTCCGGTGCCCACATTTGGCGTTGTGTTTATTTTTTTTATATTTCGACGATGCGATCAGTTTAATGTCGGCGTGCCGGTGGCACGGCGCTCCTCGCAGCGTGTTCGATAAGGCGTGCACATTAACGGGCGCTGCAGCGATAGCGACGGAATCGTGTAATTTGCGCCTCGTAAATTTTAAGCCGTCGCAAATTTTTCGCCTCTCCCGCTAATTACCAGTCCGCCGGCGTCCCCGGAGGCTGCTAAATGTGCCTCGCGCACGTCCCGAATGCAGAAGCACTAGTTGCGATCTGCCCCACACGTTAACAATGGCCTTTGTTTTGACTGCCGGAACTGACCTACGTGCTCGAATAATCATTTGGTTCGCTTTGCACATTATTTGCATCACAGTTTCATATTAGCAAGTAATCAGTATAAACGTATTGTTATAATGTGTCTCGGATGAGTCAACGCGCCGCGGTACCAACACAACTGTGCATCTGTCTACAGAGGATAGCCACTCTGTATTTTAAATTATCCTCTTTTTATAGTAATCACTGTACGCATCTCGTACTTATCATAATGTATATACGAAAAATAATTTAAATAAGACATGAAAAATACTACATTTGTTTAGATTTCCCGCCGAGTCTTAGTGGAACGCACGCTTAAATTTTTAGCGCGTGCTTAAATTTTATTTAAAATGTGGAATAATCAAATTTTTTATCCATATAATGCTCCGTATGCTCTCTGAGTCAACAGCCACGCGCGGCCAACGAATGTAGGACCGTGCGCAGAATAACGAATGGTAAATCGGTGACATCACTTGCTGGGTACATTCGGATTAAACCACCTACCCAAAAACACTCCACTTGCAACCGTATGCCACTGGGGCTACATATCATTTTCCCATAACATTAACGTGTCCGTGAACATTTTACGAACATGACTCGCTTCGACAGAAATATCACGTTTAAAAATTTGATTTACCTTGTTGACAACATTTTCATTTAGTGCAATTTGTATTTAATTCCATTGATTTCGTAATCGAATTATTGTTTAAGCTAATTAAAACTATTTAAATCCCGCACGATTAAGTTTGATTTTAATGTTATTTTAAATTCAAATTGTCCGTTGAATGTGCAGAATTGTCTGTTCGTTTTAGATCTGAATGGATTTCTCGGCGTAACTAGACGCCAATGAAGTGTGTCGAAGGTGATCGCGGTGGTGGGTTTTTGCGCCGTCCGCGTCTCCGGCCGGCGGAGCGCAACCACCCGCCAAGGCCAACTCCTGCCCGTGTCTGCCCAGTTTTCCGCTTCTCTTTATTACGCGCCGGCCTTGCCGTCTCGCACTTTTTATCTGAACGCTGGACCGCTCTACGCTCCATTTGATTACGGCGCGGCCGCTACGATAAGCCGGGCTACTGATAAAAAAGCGGGACATGTCATCACCATCATATTTTGTTTTCAAACGAACTACTTAGCTAATGGTGGCTACGTTGATCGCCGTTGTTCAACGTCTGGGATGACGAGTATAGCAATTCTTCACTGTCGTCTGCTTTTCAGGGCACATCTGTTGTATAACATTGGATTTGTAACAAAAGTACACGAGACTGCGAAGTGATTGTCCCAGCTGTGTCCGCCACGACTCCTTTCCTGTACCACGTGTGTGACCTTACCCCGATTTCCGTTGTACTAATTCTATCGATTATTGCAACAGAGCCTTCAAACGTAAAGTACATTCACTTTCAGTTCAATCACAAATTGAGTAGGTAGGTACATTGAGAACGTATCGTGGTTAATAACATTTTCGACAATCGCACCATTCTTATTCTTGTTTTATTCTATTTTTTGTGCCAGTTCGCACCTTTTAATTCTTTGTCCAGTACAATGTAGATATATTGTTAGATAATGAATAGTATTGCTCGTTACGTGGATTAAAATAGATATGCATACAGCAGTTTTTTAATAAATTATTTAATCATATTTCAAATTACTAAAAGTGACACAATCATTCCATTATTACTGTGTTTTAAACTGTTCTTGTTTGAACACTATCTCATTACGACCTTCGTGTCAATAAAGAGTTGCTATAGGTACTTTAAAGACCTATAAAATATGTTTGCAATATTCAGCGATATCAATATTGCAACATATGAGTTTGTGGAACAAACAGACAAATGCAACTAAACTAGCCGGAATAAAATGAAATGTCATTTCAAGATTCATCGCATTATTTTGTAAGTCACAACATGATCGAAGACTGTCATTATAGCAATATTTATAAGTAATGTATATGCTTACGTTATTTATAATAGCGATATATGCATTGCACTACCACTACTCCATAATATATTTAGTAATATGAAGAATAAAGGGCAAAAGTCTCTAACTTACAACATTAATTTTGAATTACAGATTCATGTTTTACATTGTTTTATTAAGTCTTATGAACAATCCGCTCTCACTGTTAGGGATTTTCACTGGAACGATTTTTGTCCCAAGAATTCTAATACTGGGCGATATTTGATCTTATATTACAGTATAAACAACCTAGTCCTCCTGTATTGATTTCTATTTCACAGATTCTTTTAGTGATGCTCATTTTGAAATATGTATATCGATTTTATTTATTGATATCATCGGTTTCTAAAATAACTTAGTCTGTAATACTATTTTGGAGGTGTTGTGGGTATCGTTATTATACACATAGGGTCGCCACACTATAATTAAACGTTCAAAGACTTGAAATATTTCTATAAATCACTGATGACTTGCCTCTGCTTCCGCCTTCGGAAAACTTTTTATTGATAAAATTACAGAACCCATACAAAAAAGATCAGTTAATTAACAAAAGAGAAAAAATACTAAACTGTTGTCTATTAATTAATATATACGAGTTAGAATTAGTAGTCGAAATTTGGCCATAGTCATACAGTTTCCATTTTTTTCTTAATCAGAGGAAACTAAAGCAGTAAATTGATTGACAAATAAAAATGAAATATTCTAACTAACTGTTTAGTCTTACCCATTTTTTTATTGACACATACATCAATTACACTTATCGTAAAAAGGTATTACAATAATAATGCGCTAAACACTAACAATGTAATATCCTCGATACAAAATGTCAAATAAAGTTCAGCATTAGCGACCGAAAGGTGCGGTACATTGAAATAAGTAACAATGTACTCTGTTGTTAAATTTTATGGGTTTTTAATGGTGTCGGTAATTGGATTTGGAAATGTGCAATAAACGATGCATATTTTAACGTGTACTAAGGTTCCCAGACTTTTTTTCTCATAGACAACTTCCAAAATATAGGTGGAACTTTTTTGTTCTCAAGGGAGAAACCTTCAAAAGGTAACCACACCGGAGTGACGTCTGTACGTACGACGATGTAGGATTTTTGCTGTACTAAAACCTCAACACGGGATCTCCAAAGGAACGCAACCGGAGCCCTCAGAGCGCATTGCCCCATCGGGCTCCACCCAGGTGAGCGGCTTTACGACGGAATGAGACCACGCATGTCGCCTTCATTCCTAGGGTCACCGGGCTGGAGGGTTCGAGCTCCACTCTTGCCACCCGCAACCACGGAAGCCACCTTTTAGTAGCCTCTTTCGACAGGCAGGGAATATCGTAGCCCTATTCTGATCCCGGAACTACAGGGACGTAAACCCTCTGCAGATTTTTTTTACCGTAATTCTCAAAACTTGACAAAAATATGAAGATGAAAAAAAGGTCGCCAAATAAATAGTCGCGGCGGCGGCTAATCTGCTTACATTTATTTCCGTGGACCCCCGTTTACGAATTGTGGACCTCCATATTTTTGGTGTGCCAACGTAGACCCCCGTCGAGACTACCTTAGACCCTAGGGGTCCACCTGGAGCACTTTGGGAATTACTGATTTAGATAATGCAATCAGTATTCCACTGTCGCTGTCCGTATAGCTAGCACCATTCCACCGCTTTCCATCAGCCCATTGGCCCATCAGCCAATTTATCTATACATCACCAAACCGTAGTTACAATTTAAATTCAATTTTCTGTATCATTAAGCTCTTACCTATTTTTTGTTACAAGAATTGCAACTCACATAAATTACACAAAATTTAATACGGTATAAAAGTGTAGTTAAGTAGAGTACACTTTGCGTTGTTTCATTATATAATATTACTTTACACTTTCAAGATTGAACGATAAAATTGCCACTGCGTTTCCGAGTAATTTTACAAGAGAGCTATTAGAACGTTTTATAGCGGAAGCTATTTGCAATACTTTCCTTTTCCTTTTGTAAAACAGGTTCGTTCGACATCTACCACAGACTATCTTAGATGCTTGTTTATTACATAATAGTGTGCGTGCGTGTGCATAATAGCGTGTGTGTGTGTGTGTGTACTATTCTGTATTTTTATAAAGTTATAATAATACTAGCTTTTACCCGCGGCTTTGCTCGCATTAAAGCCCTTAAATAAATGTTAAAGATCACATAGTCCATAAGATATTAATTTTAAGGCTTTTAAGTCGCTAGATTTTGACATTTTTTACAAACAATCATGTCCGTCAAAATAATTTTAATTTTTTTTTAATAAAAACTATCCTATGTTTTTATAATACCTCTAAGAATATGTGTACAAAGTTTCATGATAATTAAGTATCGTAGTTTTGGCGTGAAAGCATAACAAACTTACATTCACATTTATACTATTAGTAGAGATATAATATATATAGTACAAGCTGAGCCCCGCGGTTATATACCAAATTGTAGACCTTACACAATTTTAACATTATAACATTGTTTCAGAGTGGACTGATAGCCTATATGGACTGATAACATTAGCTGCAGTGACGGTGGCTGCGTGCGTGTAAAGCGCGCACGGTTTCTAAGGTTTTATTTTTTTGTGCGGAACTCTAACTACATTTTCTAAAGTAGAAGTAGCCTAAGTTACGCCCTATGACATTAGCTATCTAACAGTGAAAGTCCCGTCAAAATCGGTCTACCGTTTTCTGGGATTACCCGGAACAAACAGCAAGACAAAAAATTTAGTAATTGATGTTTTGTTATCAGTATCGTATATACTTCCATATACATTTGATAAAAAGCTAAAAACAGACACTTGAGTTTTATTTATATGTATAGATTAGTATGATTATTTGAAAACTGAAACGCGTACAACCCTGCGACTTGTTTGAATCGTAACTAATCTACAAAGTTAAGGCACGTCAAACGTGTTTCGCATTTGGATAGATGAGTAAGTTTTATGCGGGTTTCCTAGCTTCCGAGCACGTTAAGCTGTTGCTCTCTGTGAGTTCAGTCATTAAACCTTGTCAGAAGCCCAAAGGGTGTTTTGATAACTAATCACAAGAACTAATTCGCATTCAGCGTGGGGTAGATTCTAGGCCTCCCAAAGTAAGAAAAGGCGTGTTTCGCAGTAGAACGACACGAGAACGAATGGCATTTGCAAACCACGACCCTATTTTAAGATTTTTGATATTAAGTGGTACAACCCTTTATGTTTTGACTGCGGCGACACCACCGCCACACCTTTCCAGCAGTAGTGTTGAGCGAGTCAGAGCGCGAGCGAGATCAGTGTTATGGGCCGAAGAGTGTGGTAAATGACATATTTTACCAGGGCCTTCCAACTTAGGCCTAAGGGATAGTACGCATTTGTGACGAACCTCAGGTAAGACTTATCCGAGGTTGTTTACAAAAGCCACTTACCATCAGATGGACTGCATGTGTTTGCTACTTCTATCGTATAAACAGATAAAACTACTTCAAGACAGAAATGCTGTGGTGATGGTATCATTTAATTTTTATTTTTTATTTTTTTTATAGTATGGAGTAGCAAACGAGCATGCAGCCCACCTGATGGTAAGTGGCCACTGTCGCC
>DWPF01000404.1:0-11460 GCA_018251575.1 Cecropterus bathyllus | reverse complement strand
AATGCTACATGCGTCTTTTCAACTATCGGGGGCAGAATACTGCTTGGGCGTTTTGCAACACGTCTTACAGGCGGTTAATTAGTGTAAAATTTTATTGTTACCAAAAGTTAAAATATTGAAATAATGGAATAATAAAAGCGTTTAAATGATTTTAAATGAGCCATTACACCAAAATTACTCCTTTATGATACGATACAGAGAATATATATCTACTTAACTTACTACGTACTCGTATCTGTGTGTAGCATCGAAATTCTCTAACTGGTGGACTTTTGCAAAATATCGTGCAGGCAACATTTACCAATTAGCACTGACCAGCGATGGACTATATATATGTAAAATAATCCCCTTTGATTCTCAGAGAGAGAGATTGCCTAGTAGTGGGAAAATAATGGATGACGACAAGGTGTGTGCACCTCTGTGTAGTAAATGTATGTGTACTAAGTAAGTTGGAGCGCACAGAGACGTATCGCTCTAATTATTCTAACACCTCCTTTATCTAGAGAACACTGGATATTGTATGAAGTACGTGGTATGAATTCATGTGAACGATTCACATTTATAGAACTTCCTGTGTAGGTGTCGTGTATGAAATATTTTTGAATAACTTATGTTTGCAACGTTCTTCAAAATGTACCTAGTAATTGCATTTATTATTGCATTGTCATATGAATCATAGGTGTAGGTGTTCCAAATTTCAGCGCTATCGGACACTGAAAAATGGGTTAAATTCAGCTTGCAAGATTTGACCCAAACATAGTTACTTAATTACTTAGGTATTATATACATACTTATAAACATTGGAAGTTAAATAAAAGCTTCTAATAAAAAAATTGCCGTCACAGGACGCCTGGCAGATGTGAAACATCGTTTGTGCAAGTAATTTGCATAAAGACAAGGTTACGACAGGAACTAAATATATAGCAAACACTAGATGAAAACCCGGCTTCGCTCAGGTGAAATGTGACTCATACATAATACATAATCTTTTACGGTTAAAGAATTTTATTAACAGTAAGAATTGACAACAATTCACTTACATGATAAAGTAAACATTATAAGGTATATTGTTTGCGATTTTGATACAAAACAGCAAACAAAAGGTAGCAACAAAATGGAAAAAGTGGTCAAGTGCGCGGATAGCACGGGCAAAACATGGAATAAACACGGCCTAGATACTGCTTGGCACTTCAGAGTAAGTCATAAGTACTTAATTTATTTGTCATATTTCTTGTCTTTTGTTGTTTTTGTTAATATAAAGAGTATAGTATTATTATTATTTATTTTTATGTATCAATTATTTTTGTTAATTGTTCAGCATATAATGTTTTATGACTTTTTGAAGGTTTGTAATGATTATGTGTTTTTTGTGTTTTTTTTAATGTTTTGTTTTAGTTTTTTTTTTATAAATTTTTGTAGTTATAATGAACAAAAAGTTGTTACACCTTAGACTTAGAAGCAGATACTCGTAAAAGACCCAGTGCTTCCAGATGTAATTACAATTACAGATCTACTTTATTTTCCATTTTTCACTGTATACGGTAATGGTAAAAATACAGTGTATGAATCTTAGTTAGGTGAATGATAAATGTAGAATTTTACAATATTTTATTTCAAAATTTGATCGAGAAATGTATTAAAAAAGCACATTCTGGCCATGGACGAACTTGTTTTGATGGTGGTGCAATTGCAGAAATACAGTTAAAAAGTTGTCAAGATTCCTTTCCTTTTCCATGTTAAATTAATTTAATGCAATTATGTACGATATGCAGTCTTTTTAGTAAGAAACACTGTAATTTTCTGTTCTATTTGTAGTTTTCTGTAATATCACAATCTGGAAGCACAGACTGGTCCCGACGTGCGGGAAACTTCAGACATAGGTAATGCTGAAATGAACAGATTTACAGACACTTTGATCTTAGCCAAAGGGTCGAAAAGCTACACAAAGGTTCAGATTCCGAGCATATTTATACGAACCTACACGTTCTCAACAGCGTGATGCAGAAAATAAATGCGAGGTAAAATTTTGTAACGTTATCTAGTATAAAAAATATCAAACCTATATAATGTAATTGCACCTCCCATGGAAAAAAAAATCAAGGCTACCTCCAAAAATATAGCCTCCTTAATCAGTTGTGCTAGTATTCCAAATATCATGTTGTATATTTTAAATACCCTTCAGTCCTTTTGTTTTCGACCATAACCAATCATCGTTCTCGCAGTATTTTAAGCAATGAAAATCGGGACGCAATTTTATTTATTTGCTAGTTTCATGTTAGGTGTGTGGTTGTGAAATGGATGCTACGTCCAGTACGTAGATGGCAGTTTATCCCATTATTACTTGAATCGGCTTTAACGAACTCAAGATGGCATCCGGGTGGCCAATATGATGACTGCTATTGCACCATTAATTTAATAAATCTAACTTAGTCCCAACCTACTTTTATTATTTAAGGCTGACTGCACACTTCATGCAGAATATAATTTATATAGCAGTTTTCTGATTATTAGTTTATTTTAATGTAAATAACTATATTACAATTGAATGTCATGGCCACTCTTTGTTCCAATTGTACCTCAGCGGAACGGTGCCGCATCAGTGAGCATCATTGAGCACCACGGAGAAGTTAATTGTTATTACCTTAAAACCCATGTTTTAGATTATATACACAACAGATATACGTTTTATAAACGTTTTTTGACCAAAGCTATTAAAATATAATTATTACTTTATAATTCCACTTATTATTTAATAATAATAATCTTTAGTACCTCATACAAACGATTTAGATGAAGCCTATTTATTTTTATTTTTTTCTGTTGTCATAGAAATCTCATATTTTTTATTATGTATAATACATATATTTTTATGTACTTTCTAAATACCTAACATGAATACATTCGAAATACCTTACGAACCTATGAATTATAATTATTAAAAAAATGTTACAGTTACAGAATTCGACAAAAACACGAGGCAGGAGGCAGGGGGGGGGCATACCGTCCCATGTTCACCTATGTACGTATACACACATAAAAACCTATTATAAACGAACCGACCTCTATTGTAATCATGTCCTTATATTTGACCAACAAAACAGTTAAATGTAGGCAAAATAATATGACCCTGTAACCATGTTTATCATTCGCTAAAATTGCTCTTATTGTGGCAAATGCTAAACATTTACTTTTTTTATACTATATTCGTACCAACAATTCATAGGGCAATGATAGTACAATCGGGTAGGTTAGGAATTAGGTGTTGGAACCTTCTGTTTCTGCTTAATAACAGCTTCGTTAAGCACTGAATTATTCCAGTTTGAAAAGTACGTAAGAAAAACGTACTAATCAGAGTTATAGTATTTGGAGTTTATTATACATTTCCATGGGCAGTAGTGATCACAAACGAAAAAGGTAGAATTTCAGAATAGAACATTTCAGAATAGTAAGTACGTAAGATTTATTCAGATCCTAGGTCTGTGATTGCCAGATTTATTCTCGCGCCAAGGTTTTATATGATATAAAATTGTAGAATGAAACAAAACGATGAGTTTGACTATTACAAAGTTTTTATTTTTATTTTCAGTGCATGAAAATAAAAGCTTCTTCTTAAATATATTTTTTAATACTAATTTCTTCTACTGATTACGTACAAGCTAAAAAAAAGTTAAAACATTACCAGTAGTGGGGATATATAATATGCGTGATTTTTGACAAAGAGTACGAGTATAATAAGTAATAACTATTTGTATTATTTAAGTTTTAAGGTAAAAAGGTAAGGTAAAGTGATCGCCTTATGGTTTAAACTTGGCCTCTAGTAGGTGGTTTATGGTTCGAATCCCAGCGATGCACCTGTAATTTTGCAGTTATGTGCCTATAAGGAATTATTTATCTCTCGCTATAACAGTGAAGGAAAACATCCAGACAACCTGTACGCCTGAGTTCTTAAATCTACACGCCTGTACACTCACGCCTAGCAGTGGGATAATAATGGGTAGACGATGAAAACCTGACCTTAATAAATGAATGCAATTATTGTTTTTCGCTTTTAAAATTCTGTTTCCGCTCAAGGATTTGAGATTAAAGCAATTAACTTGTCAATGCGAACTCGCTGACCCGACTCCGTCACGCGACACGGACTCGGTTCCGGCGTACCAAGTATTCCGTGTAATAACAATAGCATTGAAAGGGTTCTTTTATTGTCCTTTTGTGAGTTTGATGAAATTACTCCTAGAATTATTTTATCGCGACTAAAACAATACATTTGGATACCTTTTATTGAGTTAAACCGAGTCATGGTGTAAAACTTAGCTTTATTTTGCATACGGGTTATAAATGTATATTTTTCCCTATACCTTACAAAAAAGATGTCTAACATAAAAAAAAAAAAAAACTCACAAGTTGGTGTATAAAAACATACCGGATGCCGAAATCACAACGAGTATAAACTACACAAACTCAAACCAGATTTTAAATTTATCGAAGAGCCGTCACTTCGATTATTTCATGACGTGATCACGTGAAGCTAATGTATACATATAATACGAGTTCAAATAAATAAAATAAATCCTTTTTGATACCTATCCGAAAAAAAATATACATCTTACTTTATTAACTTTAAAGATACTAACTATATACAATACATACAAAGCAAATAATTCATTAAAATTAAAATAAACTAAACATTTTCATTTCCATAATAATATAACATGTGAAATTTTCTTGAAAAAGCTTTTGTATCATACACCTTCAGGTACACCTGAAATCAAGTTCAGGTGGCGAAGGAACTTAAACAGCCTCGTGTTTCTGTCATACCATGTTCTACTCACGAGAACTATTCGTTTATCTCACAAATCATAACTTGATAACGTTTTTTTAACGTTATGTGATTTTATACGCAGGTGTATTACATCATCTTTGTATATTTTTACTCATTGAAATTGTAGTCATAGATTATTAATGAAACTTAATATGTATTTATAAGTATAATTTAATTTCAAATATTGATTTAGTATATCTTGAGCTGCACGTCCATATCACGGTAATAATATCTATATACTATAACCGCGTTATTACTTATTCTTGAGTTGATCTTATTGTTAGATTATCGCTTCTGTGTATTGCTGTCCATAATTTTAAAATTACCTACAATTATACAATCTTATTGATTCATTATTTTATTGACTGAAACGATGGTTTGTTAAAGTTGCAAGGGATTTTAAATCTAAAAATAGTGAACTTCAACTATAGTAGGATGATTTAAGTTGTTATTTCGATATTTACCTATTGTTAAACAAATAATTAAAAATAATTATATATATATTATCAGTTTATTAATTTTGTATTGACCATTAAAATAATATTAACATAAAAATTGACATTAAATAAGAAAACAATAAGTATAATTATATTAAAAGCATTGAATACCCATATATTTAGGATAAATTATGTAATGCAATGTGTTAATTATTATAACTTGGATCATTTCGATATTATATTCAGTTAAATGACTATGGAATTTAATAAATATTTTGCATGCTTTATTGAAGCTTAATGTGGAAAAAATTGTTACAACATAATCTGTAGGTTGGTATATTATACCAACCTAATTGTACCACATTTAAAGCAAATAAATGAATATGAACATGAATATGAATATTATATTATATATTAGTATATTACATATACTAATATATAATATATCATATATATATAATATATATCCTAAAAAATACCACCTGCCGCAAATTTTCCAGCTACAAACATCTGCCTATAGATATTATGTCAAAACTCTTATTTATATATAAATTAACGGTAAACAACGATTAATAATAAGCTTTTCTAAGTTATTGGAAACCTACTTATTTTCTATGTGCTTGTTAACAAGCAGGGCCTTTTTTATTTTGATCAAGGTTTTCCTTAAACCTTTAATTTGATTTGACCTTTAATATACCTTTAATATAAAATCTACCTTTAGTTTACCAATTAGGTTGCATCATTTTACAACGTTATTGTTATTAAATATATATATTCATGTATATATATATATTTAATAAGAATAACGTTGTGTTGTTACTCCTGAACAGAGTCTGAACGCCCCGTAAGGTACATCGCTTTTACCACAACCTTCAAATCAAAGCACAGGATAACCTGTTATGGGGCAGTAGTAAATGTGACGTCGGAACTGGAGTCGAACAAGTGGTTCTACAACGTTTATATTGAACTTAGTATTATTACCTACATCGCAACTTGATATGATGGCCTTGAAGCACTTTATATGGAATCTTGCTATATGCCAAGTCTTTATTACACATCTGGTTAAATAGAAAGGCATAGCTTAAAATTTTGTGATAATATTTAAAGCACTCCTTTATTTTATAATTTAATTTAGGAACTGATGTTCGAGACCGGTGAACTGATATATATATTTTACACTAAGTGATATACCTAAGGCTTTTATATTAATTTTTAACAGTTTAAAATTTTCAACAGGAACACACAGGCGGAGGCGACCTAAGGCATATCAACCGTATAATAAAAAATATATAACACTGTTAAAGTACATATAAAATTATATGGAAACAATGGTTGAATAAAAGGCTATGTAACGTATAACTTGATACTGCTCTATCGTATTTAATTGGAAAAACTTTATGGGTTTAGAGTACGTACTTGTTCATAATCGCTTAAGGTCTTTTATTGCATCTGATAAGCGGTTACTTACAAATCACGTTCAGCAATCAGTATTATTCAGTGTCGTGACGTTGGGCTTAGAAGGTAAACGCGATCCTTTCAACTCATAAATGCATTATGTTAATGTCCTTGTTTCTTTATACTTATGTAACATTATGACAGCTTATTTTATTTTATATAATATGTATGGTAAAATCAATTTGTAAACAATTTTGACTTTAAATTTTCATATTTTTCTAGGAACATTATAAATAAATCTGGGTACAAAATTTAATCAAAAAATATTACTAAAATAATTGCATTATTCAAATCTATGATTTGCAAAAATATAATTGTATTATAAGAAAAATATAAATTGTAACTAGTCATTTGATTTGAGCCGTTTTCCGTGAAGCGACAATTTGTCACGTATCTTCCCACAAATTGTGTGACATTTTAACAACAACATAAATTTACATACGGAATTCTATGTAGTACCTACGTCGTACTTAACATGTCGATACAAGATTGCTGCGTAGATTTATGTATATTTATAACTGCGTATGTAATTTATATGTTATCGTGATATTCACGATTGTTTGTATTTTTTTAGTTTGAATGCTGTTTACAATAGATTATCCTTACTTGGGCCATACGAAAATAAGGTATATTATATGATAGATGATAATTGTTTACGTTTTCGCTCACTAGTGCCAATCATGTACGAGTTCATACGGTACTTACATAGAAGAATCATCATCATAGTCGCGATTCACGTCAATGATTCAATGAAGGCAACATAATCGTATTACCATAAACGCAGATAATATTAAATTGAATGCAGTTATTTACACACATTATATTCAGATGCGATAACGACTCCACGTGGTCCTTACGTCAGATAAATTCATAGTATACTATTAAATTCATTCATGTTTACCTTCGGGATGCAGTCGGTAAATTGTAAGTATACCGGTGCGCGAACTTCCTTTTGAGTTTGAGATTGGGGCACTTTTTGAACACAGAGAACGACACATCGTCTAGGAAGCCCATCACTATCACAGTATTATCACAAGGAATGTACGTAGATCACAGGTGGCGAGGTGCTCAGTGGCAGCTTATGCCGTGACTAAGCGGTTAGCGGTTGCGCGACCAGGCGCGGAGGCAGGTCGGTGGCAGCCGGCGCCGGCGACCTAGCGCTGACTGAACCACAATAAGTGCGCGCGTCATACCACGTGCAACGCGCGATGCACCACCGGTACTCTATACAAATAATTAAAATTCAAGTGTCGGGTTAAGATCACACCATAAGTACTAATTTCTGAACACATACAATTATATTTGTTCAATAGCTAATCTTAAAACAAAAAATGTTTGAATATTATTTCACCGTCAGACACTTTTGCCCAAAAGACGTGTTACTGATCATGGTCGAGAACGCGGACAAAGTGCGCGAATAAGTATTTAATAAACCGCATCACATCGCGTAGGTTTGAAGCGAACGCGGACTCGTCAGACAAGATCCTCTTACGAGAAATATTTATGACACAAAATACAATAACATCAGCTTACCATTTGCCAAATTCATCACTCATCCAAATGTTATCAAATAAAATGATGACTAAAGCGTAATTAATTGGGTGGTCTTAAAATGCCTAACACTTTGATTTAATTGGGATGTACCGCGTTCAATATTCCTTATATATAAAAAGGAACGGTCGCTCTTATAGTACATGTATATGAAGTGAGGTCTTGTGTAGTTGGTTACTGAATAAGAGCACACAGTGTCTTATTGGGAATGCGTTAGGTCATCGTGCGCCCACAGGGCCCCTAGGGCTGTCACATATTTATAAATCATAACACTTATCCAATGAATAAAATTGTAAATTATTATGTGATATAATGTGCATAAACTTAAAGTTAAAGTTATAAGTACTCTTCATCACAAAACTTAATAAAATAATAAAATTAAAGTAATAGTAGAATAAACAGCTCATCAGTTAGTGACTACTACTAACCATGTACATCTACAAGAAAGTCCATATCGAATACTGGCCTTACCTAAAGCCGATTACAGATGCGTTGCCACTCCTAAAGACTGAGACGGTCTAGTCATAATATTGATCAGCCGTTGTGATAAAAATGTACGTTATTACTATAGTTTAAATTCGCAGGTGATACTATGGTATTCTAGATTGGTATTATTAAAGCTCTTGCAGAAGTTTTGTATGCTTGAAACTGCAATATTTCCAAATTATTTGTTTGACAACCCTAACATTGTCGCAGCAGTATAATGGCTTACGTAGTTAATACATTGATTTTTAATTGGCGTAAATTGAGTGTTTCGTACAGAAAATTGGTAATTTAGATAACGTTAAAGTACCAACCTTAGATATCAAAAAATATCACGGAATATTTCAAAGATTTATAGTACCTACCTTGTGTTGTGTTTTAGACAAGCATTGATAAGAATCTTGCAAACTTACATAAACCGATTTAAATTTTTTATATGTGCTATGCTGCTGGGGTTAATGATCTATTAAAATTACTTCCTCTTACACGTTTTTAAATAGTCTATGTTTTTAACCGACTTCTTTTTATATATGGACGCATAGCCCCGTGGCTTGTATAGGTCCCAACTGACTTAAGCGAAGCAATATCTGTCGTGGTCGACACTTAAAAGACGCTAAAAAAGACGCCTTCTACACTCATAGCCCTACACTAGGATTTTCTCCTGTGACGTGGGTACCATAAACACACAAAGACGAATACACAAACACCCAGACCCAGACCAGAAATCTAAATTCATCATTCAGATGTCTGTCTGGCCGGGGATCGAATCCGGAACCCACTGCGTGACAGACCGGTATGATGACCGCTCCGCCACGCGGGTCGTTTTATTAATTGGATTATTAAAATTGATATCTGCAACTCCATTTAGCAAAACGGCAACACTATGACGGAGAACAATCAAGGTCTTCCCTAGTCATCAGTAATCATCAGTATCTGTATATTTCTGTAAAAGTCCTGTCAAATTAGGTACCTAAATCCTTTCTAAAACAGGTGCGTCCACAGTATAGGTATAAAATACATAAAAAAATACGCTATGGTATTTTTCTATTCTACATGTTATTGTGATTCTCGTAAAAACAACTATTACCTAAGTTATAAGCAGACGATTCCATTTTATATCTTTATATACGATTTTACGCTTAGAAGTATGTTGAGGAAAACGGTTAGCCATAATAACCAGTTATTTAAAACAAATAGTGGCTTTATATAATTTCAACAGTCAATTATTAATGCAACAATTTATGTAGAAAATAACAAGACACATTTTTCTAAGAATGCGGGACGAGAAAATACCTCGAGCCGTGCTTGTCTGTTATGCCTGACATTCTGACATGGGCAATCTATACCTTTGAGCTGTAAGCAAATACGTTGCGTGATTTTCTGAAGAATATTTTATACAAGCCATAAAAATTTTACGCTTTTACGGCTGGAATGACAAAAAATAATCGCGACTATGTATGTGTCCACGTCATAAAATGAACCGTTTGTCCAAAATTTATCGTTCTGGCTCTTTTAGTAAATCTGCCGAAATTTTTCATTAATTGAGTGTATTTAACCGCCTTCAAACTAGTAACATTAAACTATCGTATCGTATTAAACCCCGACTGCTTAAAACAATTTTTGTTCATAATATATAAAATAGTCAAGTAAATATATATAAACATTCTTTTAATATATATATTTTTAGAATTTTTTATTTACTAACTTTCATGTAATACCCATATTGTCTTTTGTATTTGCAGACGCCATTTTTAAAACTTATATAGCCTATGTCTCTCTAAACTGAGAGGATTCCAATAATATGTCATATGTCAAAATCCGTCAAGTGATTTGGGCTGAAGCGCGTGCCAAGGAAATGGACATAAATACAAACCAATAGACTGTCGTAGTCGGGTAAAAAAAGACCAGATTCTCAATTCAACTGTATTTTTTATGTTTGTTACTTCGGGAATTTCGACTGGGAGAACCGATTTTGACAATTCTTTTTTCAATCGGAAGCTGGTGCTTTCTGTGTGGTACCATTTTAATTTGGTTCAGTTCTGACAATGGCATTCATGAGAAAACCATGTTAGTTAAATTTGCATTAAGTATGTGCGCGACAAATGGACAAATAGCTCTGCTTCTACTAATCGGATACTCGTGAAACTTGAAATGAACATGAGGTAGGATGCAATGATATAATGAAAAATGTAACCTTCTATTACTCGATCCTGATGATGTAGGGGTTCTACTAGCCAAAATCATAGAAGTTATCTATTTGGTACTTAAGAATATATAATAAGATTACTGACATACTATAAAAAATTTGATCTTCAACTCCTAAAACCTGATGATGCAGAGTACTGCAAGCCTAAACGATGAGAGTTAGCCCTTGATGTTTACGGATATATAATGAGATTGGTAAGCAGAGACTACGATCAAAAATTTAGCCTTCAACTCTTCAATCTTGATGACTTATCCTAAGTCATGGTTATGGCTTAGGATTAGGTTTATTCGGATGGTTAGGTTAGGTTGGATCATAAAAGAAAACGTAAAACTAAGCGAGCAGGACGCGGTGCCTTGTAGGTATGTTTTAGTTTATATTATCGTGTAAATTTATATTTACGAAGCAACATTAGTGATATTATATGAATACAAATATAAGTGTCTCATCACTAAAAAGAAATGTTTGTTAACAAATTGTTGATTCATTTTGCGTTTTTTTTGTGGCATGGG
>DWPF01000403.1:0-11463 GCA_018251575.1 Cecropterus bathyllus | reverse complement strand
AAACCACTTTCAGTTTAACATAATCGTATATTCATTTCTTGTTTTACATTAACACTCGTAAATACAAAAAACATTTTTACCACCAGAACAAAAACCCACAACCCCCGACCAAAGACAACACACTTGCACGTCAACTTTGCTGTTTTTTCATTGGCTTATTTCCTTATAAAATTATTGCCAGTATTCACGACCCATAAATAACTATTTTAATATTTTTAATTTGAAACAAAATAAGAAAAACAAGTAATTAAAATATTCACATGATTCTAATAATAACAATTTTTAAATACTTTATAACACATGTTTACATGAGTGAGATTCTTCTTTTCTCTAACTCTCTTTCATAACTCTAACTCTTCTTTCATAAAAAAAGTGGTTAAGACGGATAAAATTTTACACCAGCGCTCTTGTTAGACTTTAGAAGATTTGTACGTGAAAGGTTTTTAACTCTAAGGAATTTTGAAGTTTCAACTCTTACAGGGGCATAACAGGTACCTTAAGGGGCATACCTCATTACTTATTTTCTACAACCGACAGCTAGTCCGTGACCGTTTACGACTTCCTCATTTTATCGGTTGCTTTAAAAGAACAAAATGGCGTCACTTGCGATGTTTGTGTCCAACATGGCTCGTAAAACCTTTCATGGCCCAAATTGTATTTTAGAGCAAATTCCATCCAAAAAACGGAATTGGCTGCTTTACTTTCAATTATTTGCATTCGTTCACGTTATTGTGTTTGATACTATAACTATATGTACTTAATTAAGAATTATAAACGCTTTCTACAATCATAGCTCCACAGTAGGATTTTCTCCTGTGTCGTGGTTGCTATGGACACACAAAGACAAATACACAAACACTCAGACCCAGAACAGAAAAGAAACTCATCACTCAGATGTCTGACTGGCCGGGGATCGATCCCGGAACCCACTGCGTGTCAGACCGGTATGGTGTCCGCTCCGCCACGCGGGTCGTCGTTGTTTTCAAATAGTCAGTTTTTATTTTTATTCACGATATATTGATACATATTATCGTGATAAATAGTCGTCTCTTCTCGAAATTTTCACCTATTTGCCTGTTATTATAGCCTGTGTCACTCCAAACTGAGACGATTCTAATGATATGTCATACGTCACAATCTGTCAAGCCGTTAAGGCTGTAGCGCGTCCAAAGAAATTTACGTACATACAAACAAACATATGCTCACACATCACATATGCTCGAAAAACATTACCCTCCTTCTGACGCAGTCGGGTAAAGAACTTCTGCTTGAAATAATTCCTTCAAATATCTCCTCAATATTATCCTAGGTCAACACTCCTCGAAGTCACTGAATCATAAATATTGGATCGTCTATAGCTTAAAATTTCAATTGAATTGTAGTAGGCATATACATCAATTTACTACGCTTTATATGGATTATGTACAAAATGCTTTAGACCGCTAGCCGAATATCAAAATTTCACTTTGGCAAAGTCCAGACAGCCCATCCAACTAGATAATAAATTAAATTGGACATATTCCAATGCAAAATTTATGGGTCATACGAGGTTCGTATTACCCTGCACTTCTGTACACCGGGTGCCTCATTCGTCATACCGGTTTTGCAACGATTTGTATAGCAAGCTTTTGGTTAAAATTTCTAGATATTTTGCTGTTGAGATTTTCCTATTATACTAACCTCTGAGGTGAAATATCATTAAATCCTTTCTTAGTAGGTATCTACCTCATAAAAACCTATTTTTCAAATTTCTATTATGGTTCTAGTTTGAGCAAATTAGGCTCTAGGATGATTAGCCAAGAGAGAGTTGCTTTAAATTTATACCCGACCGCGTCGGAAGGAGGGTTAACATTTTTTTACAGTATGTATGTCCATTTCTTTGGCACGCGTTATAGCTCAAACGGCTTGACGGAATGTAATATAGACCAGTATTTTTACAATTATATGTCGGAGACGGTCATTAGATGGACCGATAGCGGAACGAAGTACGAGTTGCTGTAGATGGCGCCACCGTAGCCGTATTGCAGCTTCGTGCTACAACTGCGGGAAAAAGTGACGTTTGACATGGCGGGATTTTTGATTCTATTTTTCTTGGGCGCGCTATTGAGTTTTCCTCTAAGCTAGATAAATTGTGAGCAAGTAAATTGTGAGTGTAATAAACTGCGTTAATTGTGTATTCGTTGTTCGTTCGTAATTGTTGTATTAAAACGGCCGCGCCGTTATATATATATATGTACGTCGATTTTGTTTCTCCGCTTGGCTGTCTGTGCAGAATAATCGTGATAAAGATTCAATTCCAGAAGTAGAGGATTTTACGGAGAATACATAAGTAAAGGTAAACCCAAGGTAACCAACTTTTCTGCTAAAAATAAATGACGTTCACTTTACTTACGGTACGGACCTATGTTCCCGCGTGTTATAGACCAAATTCAGAATATAATATTCGTTCAATTATGGTGCTTACTGCTTCCGTCGGTTGTTCATATAAATGGATTTCTTGCGAGAAAATTAAAACTATGTCGGCTATCATATTAAAATAATATGTTATCGAAAACACGACAGTTCTTTGTCGAATTCTTTACCGCGACGTACTAATGTGTATTCACACTAAACTTTTTAAATAAAATACTCGAAGTAATTCATTATCCTCTTTCCTCTATTATAAAATACATAAGGAAAAAACTTGTTTAGTTACTACGATGCAACTATTAAACACGAGTTTGCATGAATAAGCAGTAGATACCGCATAAATCCGAACGGATGGCGGTCTTAAAAGGCTTACCTTAATCCTCTACGGCGCAATATTACGAGTATATCCCCCTATTCACTACTTCCTTGTCTAAACGACGAAACTATATAATTCAACAATAATAAATAGATACATATGGATTTTGTAGAGAAAATGATGAATGGATAAGGCAGTGGATAAGGACAAGTAACCTTCCTTACTTGTCCTTATCCACTGCCTCCTTTAATCTACAGTATTGTAACGTATGCTTTAGGCTGAATTCAAATGTAGAAAGAAAGTCGAAACCTCTCGTATAGCCTCTAATATATATATACATAACAATGAATCCTATTTCCCCTGTCATGGCATCCCGCGTAAACGGCAAGACCGATTTCGCTAATCATTTTTATGTTGTGTTTTTATTTTCAAGAGAAGGTTCTCATTAAAAAAAAGTTGCGCGGAAAATTAAAAAAAAAAACGTAACAAGCATTGACAATATATATATTTTAATGTATCCTCATAGCGGTTGTCATAACTGTCAGTTTTACCTATTCGAATTCAAAATTCATACTTGAGACAGGATAAACTTACTATATTTTATACTCTATTTTTATTACATTTGTGTTGCAATTTCGAAAAAGATTAAATTGGATTCACACGTATGTCAAAAGGGCTCGGGACATATTTTTCAGTACATTTATTGGAAGTTCCATTGAATACATTCCATTTCATTTCTGAATATATTCTGATATATATCCCTTCAATATATTCTGATGACGTTAGAACCCGTCACAATTTAAACCGGAGGTGTTATTGACACACCGGTTTCTCTTTTGCAGTGGTAGTGTATTGTTGCTGGGTTTTATTTGGTATAGTTAATGGAAAGAATAACCTGCGAAGTTTCAGGTTAGTCTTCAGCGGCAGTAACAACACATAAGTTACACAACCTCAGGTACATTACTACTACTAATACAACTTAAGTTTAATTATATTTTAACACAATCAGAAATGACCTGCTATCTTCATATGAATTGCATACATTTTTAACTGACTTCAAAGAAGGAGGAGGTTCTCAATTCGACTATATATTCGACTGAGTGAACCGATTTTGACAAAAAAAAAATTGAAAGTCGCAGACTTCGGGACTATGTACTGTGTATAAAAGAAACCAACATATATCAATTTTTTTTTTTTGCTTTTTTGTGCCATAGAAGTCAGTTTCTATTTTTTGTTTAAAAAAATCCTAATTTGAATTCTGTGAATATTTGGTGCATCCTAGTTGTACTCGTTTAGTTTCAAAAACAGGCACTTATGTTTTAACCCGGTAAGTTTGCGAAACCTGGAGAGGTATCCTGGGGGTATAATCCGGTTCACAATTTCACCTTTGTTTCCTGAATAATGCGAGCAAAGTTTGTCCACTTACAAAAGTAGTTCCTAGCCGCAGGATTTATCGCGGCAACCGCAAGGCGCTCGTTTGTATATCTAAACAACTTGCAACGTCTTGTGGATCTACATTGTTTATGATAACAACAGCTTGCATATTAAAGCTAAATCGGTATCTGTAGGTGATTTTAGCAATAAATTGATACTTCCAAGGTACGAGTAGAACGGGTATGTACGACCAAGAAAATACAACTGCTACACCTATTTCTAGCGTGAGCAGTTCGTGTGTTTACAGTGTGTGGCTGCAGGCCTAGTGTCATATGAAGCATGTAGACCTCGCGAGTAGCAACGCATCTGTGATTGACTTTAAATAGAAGCCCCGTTTTATATGAAGTTGATTACAGATGTCCATAGGCAGTGACCACTTACATCAGGTGGACTGCATGCTCGAATGCTACTACAACCGTATAAAAAAAATTGAAAAAACTTAAGGATTCGAATGCGATTTTTGTCAATAAACTACATGACACGGGTTAACTATTGTAATACAATTTTTTTCATGCCAAGTATTTATTATTTAATAACCTCAAAATCATTGTCCTGGTTATCATCTTACACAATTTTACCACTTACGAATCTTACAAAATTTTAATATTTCTCTCTCTACACCTCGCTCTCTGATTTGATTGCCTTACAGCGTTACATAAATGTTTATTTAAGTAAAAGTGCGTACAGGATTAAAATACGACTAAGTACTGCTACTACTATAAGATTAGACTATCCTACCTGGAGTGAGTCACATTTATTGATGGGTGACAGTGCCCACGTATCATCAAATGGATTGCATGTTCATTTGTCATTTCTAAATTTCAATTTAATTCAAATTTGATTTATGTGATAGATTTTCACTCGAAGAATATTTAATTTTTAAGTAAAACGTATTTCCCCACGTAAACAAATAGGGCGACTGTACAAAAAACTGTTGACGATATATAAAATGTTTCTACATCAGAATAGTGACATTTTAACTTTATAGCAAATCTAGGTTTATTTTTCTTGAAACTCGACTGAAATGACATTTCTGTTGTGATGGGCTCTCTATACAAATTATAGGAAGTTTAATTAAGATCTCTAATGGAGCGGTACCGCAGGAAATGTTAGTAGAAGCTTCCAGTAGTCATTATGTTTTCAGGTCTTGTTTCTAGAGTAATATTTTAGCTCAGGGTTCCGAAACTCGTGATTTTTTTTATTACAGCTGAGGGTTAGGATACGATTTTTTTCTTAATACAGAATTAGTGAACGAGGGTGCTGTCCACCTACTGGTACGTAGCCATGGTGGCCCGTCGACATCTGGAATCAATGCCAGATAAGATCAGAACATTAACTTGGTTGGCCACAGTTGCGTTGCTACTCCCAAAGACCACGTGGTTTTAATGACTTGTACATTAGCAGTGGAAAATGACACTGAAGCTGGGATAGGCTTAAAATATAAGTAGTCGTTAAACTATTTAACTATATTTTCGGGCAGAGCTTCCACTTACAGATCAACTTTCAGAATGAATAATGTTAATGCGGAGCTTCCACTTAAATATGATTTAATTATTTGAACTACCTTCTTTTACACTTATAATTTTATAAACGTTTCATTGACATAGATTTCCGGCAAAACATTCCATAAATTGAAAAATGATGAGGCATTTAAAAGATAACAAATTAATTAAATAACAATTCTAAGTAATTAAATAAATAAAAATATAATAACCAAATATGTAAAATACCCACAACAAATAAACCCGACTATGACGTAAATAATTCTAACGTAGAAATATCAATAACCCAATAATAAAGGATATGTGTGTAGTGTCCTTAGGCAAACTTCTGGTTGGTTGATAACAGAAGTTTCACTTAAAAATATTGCTGCGAAATTGCGATCTGCTGATATGACGCAGTAAAGAATATTACACGTTTGATATTGTATTTATACTGTAACTTAGAAATGAAAAATGGTAATTACCAAAATTAGTTAAGACTAGCGTAGTCGTTAGCGTAGGTCCTGAAAACAATTAATCAGTCTTGTGAAATCCAGGTCAATACATCTGTTACACAATAAATCTGTAGACCCACGCAAAACCTGTAATACTGAATTTTGGTTAAAACTAGAACACAAATATTGCTGTTGAATGATTCATTCTCGTAATTACTAATTTGTTTTTCATACACATTTGACATTTCCTCTCACGGATGATTGATATCACTCAAATTGTTTCGAATACACCCACGCAATAAGTTAACTATGCAAGAGAAATTACCCGAAACAATTGCACGCCCACACGTTGTTAGATACGAATACATCAACAGCATGTCAAAAACGCACCAAGCCCCGAAGTTGTTGTAGATAACAACTGACTGTAACTGACTTACGAAGTGAAACGTCAGGCTTGATCTGGAAATTGATCGCTGGTGGCCAGTGGTTAAACTTCATGGGTTTCCGTGTTTTGAAGGACGATTTCACGTGTCAGTCCCGGTGACTAATGGATATATATTTTTAATAATATAAAATTAGCAAACAAGCATGTCCACATGATGGTATGTGGCTACTGCCACCCGTGGCCGTCTTTATTCCACCCCAAATAAGATCAGAGTCTTACCGGAGGTTACAGATGCGTTAGTGGAGGTTACCCCCTTAGGATTAAGTTGAAACGCCTCGGATAAGTATATCTCCCTTCAGACCAGAACACAGCAGTGCACAATACTGCCGTTATTAGGCAGAAATAGGTGTGGCGGTGGTGCAACCGGAGTCGAACCACAAAAGGTTCAACCACCTTTAAAAATCATTAAACCTTGGCGAAGGTCTTATGATGTTGTAACTTTCCGACACGGGTTGACCACTAACAATATCTTCTTCCACCAATCCTCGTTACAGCGTGGTAGAGTATACTTCAGATCTTTCAGAATAAGAATCTGTTCCCACAAATGGGACATAAAAATGGCCTGAGGCGGCACGATGAAGAATAACATCGAGGAAACCGACTCGCCGTCTTAGACGACCGACTTAGACGTCTTTAAAAAAATGCTGTGTGCAGTCAACTAATCCACATATGATTTTCACGGTAGACTATAACCTAATCCAAGAGGGACTTAAGCTATAGCCATATAAATTTACTCCAGAGTATGCCCAACAGTGGGACGCTAGAATGACTTAACAATGAAATAAATCACACCTACATCAACAGCTAAACAATTAATAAATACTAGTATGAAATAGTATTGAGAGATTTGATTATCTAAATCCAATAAAGCTGTGAATCGGACGATGGATTATCCAATCTCGTTAGTGTTCTCGCAAAAAATTAGAGATCTTTTGTGTGGTTCCTCAGATTGGGTTAATCGTCCACACATTAGATCAGCCTACCTTTTTCTAACAAAAGAGGATTCGTTAACCAACGGTCAAACGTTAAGGTGCAATATAAAAAGGTTATCCTATTTATTGGCGCGAAAGGATGAATAACGATTGGTATTAATAATTAAAAACATTTATTAGGCCATTGAATAAAACAGAACCTAATATAGTACAGATAATCGCGTAGAGGATTGAATCTAAAACATTGGTTCAATTGAAAAATATTTAAAATTGAAGCAGCAAATAAGCATGCAATCCACCTGACGGTAAGTGGTCACTGTATAAAAGTGAGCCATAAATGATAGATATGTTCTTGACATGCTACGCGCCCTGCATTCAGACGGCATTTTATTTTCCATAAAAAATATAGACCTGGGCTGATATCTCGAAAATCTGATATCTAGAAAATGTCAAAGCTAATATGCTGAGCTTAAAGTGGTGGTAGATCCTTTGCAGTTTCATTCATCATGCACCACTGCCATACCTTTCTTCGCCTTGTAAAAGCAGTATTAAGTTATGCTGTGTTCTGGTTTGAAGAGTGTGGCAGAGGAAACTTACATATCCAAAACATTCCAACTTAGATTCGTGTTCAATTTCAGGTGGGATTCTAATCTTATCTGGAGTTGATCATGGGTGTTCATGAACAGCAGTGGCCACTCTTAGATGGACTGCATGTTCGTTTAAAATTTCTATAAAGTAAAAAAGGCATACTTCTATGTGGGGTTTACTAACATCGTAAAAGCACATTTGTCGCGAACAGAACATGGTCTAAATTATTCCAAAGAGTGAAACTTACTTATGAAGAAGCCCAAAATTCCCTTGAAGCTTATAGAAGTATATCTACTATAATCACAATATTTTTTATATAATTTTATGTTATTTATCTGCTGTGATCTTCTTTTATTATATACAGGTTATCCAAGCGTCAGCTCCGACCGCGTTTTCCGCTATAAATTTTATAGTGCAGTTATTTTCCTTCTGCAAATTGCTTTTAAAATTTGTTGCTCTAAACCGTTTCTTGACGCTGATGTATCACTTTAAAATTTCAGCGGTGAAGTTGTTATTTTTCATTCCACTAACTTGTCATGCTTCGCTATGACTCCGATTGTTATCTGAACAATTACAGTTAAGAAGATTGAAATTGCGTTTATTCTTTGGCGTTCAAATTGCAAACAGGCCTTTATTTTGCTCGATTTGGTTAGTGGTTTTCTTGGTCACCTGTAATAAATCTCTAATATTTTTTGGTGTTTGCTATTGAGACTATAATTGAGACTATAATATTGTTTGCAGGTTTTTGAGAATTTTCTTGAAGAATTTCTTATTAGTCATAATGTAGGTATTATTTTAAAAGTTTCATGTCTAATACTTCATCGTCTAACAGTATCTAGGTAGGTTATATATCTAGGTGGCTACGTGTAGGTATGTTTCTTTTTACACCTAAAATGTATTTAAAAACGTAGTCATTAGATTTTACAGTTTAATCAATATAGTTATATTTTATTTACAGCAGCATATTACACAATTTTATAGAGACCCGAATCTGAATCCTCAGCATTTATAGAAAATTTACCAAACAAGACTAAATAAAGGTATCGTGAGTATTTTGGTTTCACTGTACGTATGAGTCGGCGCGTGACTGGAGAAGGAATTCACCTGAGCGCCTTTCATTGTTTATTTTTATTGCTCGGGCCAAATTCACGCCCAAATAAATGTTGAGTAAAGCTCTGGGACGTTAATTAAGTTCTTTCATTTTACGGGCCTCCGTCACCTTCCCGTAATGACTATTAGTTGAATCGGAAATATTTAGGTAGGTAAAGTTTCACAGTAAGTTAATCTGTAGGTACAATAATTTATTGATTTTTGTAAGATTATTTTTTTTTTTTATTTACTTGGCAATCCAACAGCGTTACACTTAATGATAAGAATACGATACAATATCTAGTTAACGACATTTGATTTCAGGTAGAATCCCTGCTCTATGTAGAGTTGATAACGTCCACTGGTGGCAGTGATCACTTACCATTAAGTAGAAGTCATACTCGTATGCTACTTTGATTTTGTATATAAAAAAAAAATAACTTTTTTTAGAAAAAGATATTCATACCACTTTATACGCGGCAACATACGAAAAGCACTATATATTGCCTTCACTTTAAAGATGTACAAGGTAGCTAAGCTAATCGAGTAAGGTCTGCTTAAAAAAATCAGCTACAGCGATCGAAGATATAATACGATGAGCTACTGTAGTTGAGGTGTGAATAAGATGCGCAAAAATAAATAATTGCCTTTGGTATTTATTCCTCTAAAACTAACTACGTAGTACATCATGGTACATCATGTGTCTCTTTGCACACAGCTGTACCGCAGATGCTTAATTCGCATCTGTAGCTCAAATCCAATGCTTAGCTCACGCCCACAGCTCCAATCTTCGGCACGCATCCGTAGCTCCAAGCCTTAGCTCGTATCTTTCGATATAACAAACATAGCATCTTTGGAGACAAGGCACCTTAACGATAACGCAAACGTGCTATCGGGTGGAAAATAGTTATCGTCATCATTTTAACACCAAAAAAGGGTCAAAGCATCGTCAGTTTTATAGGACAGTTATTTTTATAAGTTTTTTGAAAAGTCACCCAAGGAGTGTTTCAGAAATAACCTACTCACGTATTTTACTAATTTGTGGTATAAATAAACTTTTAAATCACATCGTGAAGGACCTCTACAACTCCGGTTAGATACTTATCAATTTCGGTTACATTTTATCCGGCGCGTTCACCTCAGTCCTCAAAGATAGCAATGCATGTATGTTCAAATTTAGGTAAGACCCTGATCTTATCCCGGGTTGATTACAGATGCCCATAGGTTTCAGTAGCTGCTTACCATCAGGTGGACTGCATGCTCGTTTGCTACTTCCAAATAAAACAGGTTGTGATGTGATCATTGTAATCCGTCAAATGCAATGTGTTTCTACCAACGACCTAACCAACAGTAATAATAGTAACAGCACAGAAAATCAAGCATTGTTACATTACAAACCAACATCAGTTCCGGAAACCAATGTTGATCACGTAACACGTTACATTTCATTTACACGGGACAGTGACCACCGCAAAGTGACACTTTCATTTCAATTATACGCTCTGAATACGCATCTCATTGGATTAATGATTTAACTTTTATTACCACATTGTACAATGAATGCTAAAAACAAACAATGAAGAAGCAAACGAGCATACAGACCATCTGATGGTTAGTGGCAACTGCCACCCACAGACATTTGTAATCAACCTCTCATAAGATTAATTCAAAGTATTTAATTAAAATCAGCTATAATAATATAGGCTTATATTTCGTATTCAATATTTTTGAAAATAAAATGAATATACATTCGTAACAATAATTGTAGCAAGAATAATAAACATTAAAAAATAAAACCATAACGCTTCCCGCAAAGTGGTACTCACTTTAAATTAAGCTCAAAAACGAGCATCCCAGTGATTTAACAATTAAGCTTCCTGCATAATGAAATATTAATAATATATTCATCAGTGACATGCGTTTTATTTACGACTTAACCAATGTGGGTTAAATTTTACGTTGTTGTTAAAATATATTATGAAAACTGATTTAAATTATTCGAATCTTTCTCCAGTTTCTGACGAAGTCTATAAATTTAATAAGTAGGTATTTCTGATAATAATATTTGTTTAACTCCAAAATATTTTGTTGTGATTTATAACTAAATTGATTAATTAGTGTGGGACGCGACTTGTTTTTATACTCTAGCTCCGTCTCACATTATAGGGACCTTGATGCATGCTGGCGCTGCCGCCGAGGTAGCCGAATCTGCAAAGCGGCACAAGTATGCAACCCTTGGGAAGGGTTACATATTTGTGCCCTTTGCAGTGGAAACATTGGGTTCGTGGGGGCTAGAAGCTCGGCGGTTCTACAA
>DWPF01000402.1:0-11464 GCA_018251575.1 Cecropterus bathyllus | reverse complement strand
GAGAACCAATTTTGTTTACTTATGAAAACGAAATTCATCGCAAATTAAGAATCGATAAATTTGGATTAACCAAGTCGTTAGCGACGTCATTAGTAATTACAATGTTATTCGTTTACGGCAGCAAAAGTTAAGTAGTTCGAATACACTAGCATAGTTACTTCATATAAAGTTATAGCGAACTATCTTAAAGTCTATAATTACTTTTATAAACTTTAAGGTACGCAATATTTGTCACACAGATTCTAAGCTAAATATATAATTATCATGGCAACATCACATAAACAACATTCAGAAATTAGCTATAGGTTACACCATCAAACAAATTCTACACTAAACTTTGAATAAAACCACGATGTGTAATGCTGGTCGAGTTTTAGTTTGTTAATATTATTTTGTGTTGCTGTTAGATTTGTTTGATATGGAAAATACCTTATCCGTTTAAAACACTATTTTCACTTTTAAATGTAGTTGCTTTTCTTAAATTTGGCTTCCAATGCATAGGAACTCTCTCGGGCATACAGAGGGAGTACTGAAATTATGAAAATAAAATGAAACGTAGAATGGGGCAAACGTGTTATGTATTTACACTGAACTCCTTAAAAAATGATATGGCAAATTATTCTGTGCAATAAAATGTCGTATTAACCGTTATTTTGTGTGAAGTGTTATATACTTTTGTAGAGTATTTCATTTGTAGGTAGCTCCTAGCTTACTAGCACTATTTAGTGCAACAAATTGTCGATTAAGATAATTAGCAGTAGAAAATATTTTTCTCGTCCCTAATAGTAACTTTAACTATATAATATGGGCGAAAAAATTACACAAACATGCTTAGGTGTAACTACATACACAGGTACACACAGAGTTACATGAATATTGGGATGTATTTTATGAAAGTGCAAGCCGGAGACAGACCGAATCGTCATTTGTATCTGTTGAGGACTTGTTAATCGCTTTGTCCATCGGAATGCGACCCTGGAATGGCGAAGACCACCCAGGAAATGGTGATTGTTGAAAAATAAACACAAAAAAATATAAACATTAATATGTGAGGTTGATCAGTTTCATTTACTATATCTATTTTAACTTCAATCTAAAATCTAAGTATCTAATAAGACTTATTCTTGTTCATCGTGTGCAAGTAGGTGAAACAAATTTTATCAGTTTCTTGTAATTGGCATGAAATAAAGCGCACGGACAAGAATAAATCTTAAACTGCGATCACACTTTTCACCCCCGCAAGTCTAACAGTCACGAACGAAATAGAATCTTTAAAGTACTTAACAGGTGCAACACTCTGGTGCCTTTTAACCACTCCCACACTCGACTCCCACGGCAAAGGTACCTAAGGAACATTACGTTCCAATGCACTAAAATCTTTATTTATCCTAGAAAAATCTCTAAACTTAAAATTGTGCCATGTGTTGCTCGTAAATTAGTAATTAAATAACACAAATAAAAATAACGGATAAACAAGATCACCTTATTCGCGCAGTCAAAGCATGTAGTAACCACTTTACTGATGACGTTCATAAGATGTTTAGTTTCCTGAATAACGTTATCTACTTTGCTAAATGTGGCCGCGCGACCCACCGTCGGCTCTTTTACAGTAAATTGTAATTGTTGGACGTATGTTGGAACTTTATCTAAATGTTCTAATAACTCCTTTTTTATCGTTCCCGCAGGTACCTGAAAAACACAATCAAACCTATTAAAAGTTTGAAACATGTGCACGTACACTTTGTATAAAAATATTTATTAGATTTAACATTTTTAAGTTACTAAAACTTCTATACCTGGTATGAAAATTGTCTAACGATTTTATAAAGTCTGTTAGCTTCTTCGGCAAAATATTCCGCTTGTGTGAAGAGGTCTTGAGTGGTGTTTAAACGACCTTCGCCTTTTGTGAACTGGTACATAGCGAAGGCCATGGAAGACATATTTTTCGCCCTGAAACATGGAAAGAAATGTATAAGTATTATCAGTTTTTTTTTTGTTTTCTTTTCTTTTTGGACGACAAGATTATTCATTTTTATAATATTTCTAGGTTTTTTTAATACATAAATTATGACAAAAAGTAAATTATAACAATGTACCTCTTCACAATATCGTTGTTTTCATCAGCAGCTCCCTGCCACTTTTCAGTCTCGGCATCCATTTCTGATGACATCATTTTCATTTCTAGACCAGACTTTGCAATCTTTGCTTGTTCATCGGAGTCTAGTTTTACAGCTTTGAGCGGTTTACTCGTGGTACCATGTTTCTGGAACAGTTCGTACATTAAAAGTTAAGGATGATAAATATAATAGCTGGTGTTAAATTACAATAGGGTAAACCCTAGACGTAGTATTACATTTACCTTTAACACGTTGAGTATCGAAGTATCAAATTTTGCATCAGACGGTAAGTATTTGAATACAAGATATTTGTAGAAATATTTCTCTCGCATGCGCTCAAACATCAATACCATTCGAATTAATTGAATATTTCACGATTCATAAGTTTCTACAAACACTTACTCCCGGCCTGGGTAAGCTGCTATACTGTTGCTTATCGGGTCTGTCGTCCGTGAGGTCGAGCAGTTCCCGGGCTAGGCGCGCGGCGTCGGCCAGCAGCCACGCCCACATGTCCACGAAAACGTCGAGGTTCTCCCGCGCCGCCGCACTCCCGGGATGAGCGGCCAACGTCCGAGCTGCAGTCACCACTTGAGGACCGTATATCCTCAAGTTGATCTCCGCAAACTTTGCACTTACTTGTAACGTCTCAGACATCGCTATGTGCCTGAGCAATTTGCAAACCTGCAGGATTACTGAAACGTTTTAGTACCGATTACGTGAGCGACGTAAACAAAACAAAAAATAAACCTGCCTCAATAATGTGGTCTAATTGTTCGTGTAGCCGGCTGGCTATATTGTGCAGTCTCTCAGATTCTCTCTCACCGCAGGAACTAGCTGAAAATCAAATTTGTGCTGGGAGTTACGTCTAACGTAATTTACGTCAAGGTTTGCTGTTTGCGAACACTCGTGTGTTGTGGTTATAAACAAAATTTAGATAAAACGTCTGTTTATCAAATTTTTGATAATAATAAATACACCTGGGAGTAGGTAATATAATTGATTATTACATATTTATATTTCTTATTATATAATTATGCCTAGTTATTTGCATCGAAGTCTAACATTTTTGTGATGTAGACAAGATATACTCGTAGATACATGGAATGATTAAACAAAAATGTATAGAAAGTTATATAGTTATAGTTAGGAAATTATAGAGCTTAGAAGCAAGCCATCTCTACATAGAGTCGTATTAAAGCAAAAGCAAAACAGAAATGATTAGACAGACAGACGTTTTAGAGAGCATCAATGATGTGATGAATTAGAAGAGTTACATAAGGTTAGGGAACTTACAATATAGCGAGCCATACACATAAGTGTTCGCGAGGGGTATAATTGGACTGTACCTATCTTTCGTCGAGGGTTACCTATGTGCGCAAGGTCGGAGGCGAGGCGACGCGCTTCTTCAGCGAGTGGCGCCAGGTCTCTCGCTTGCTCGCGCGCCGCCGCCACCAGCGCGCGCTCCAGCTCGGACGCCGCGCTCGCTGCGCCTGCGCATGCGCTCTCTAATGCCGTGCCGCTCGTGGCTCCCTCTTCTTCCTGTTACAAGGAATTACTAGCACCCTCGTGACCAGCGTCATAGCTAGCCCATAAGATTTGCAGTTTGCACCTCTGGCAAGATATGAAGCTTGCATCTTCCGAGACTTTTCCAAGAAGATCCTTATCAATCAAGTTTGGAAATCTTATTGCAGTATAGATTACATACTTATTTTTGCGTGGGTCAACGAAATGCGTCTTCTGAAGGTCAGACATCAGGTAGGCCAGCTCCTAAGTACGACACTGTTCGGGAACATGATTACAATTTTTAAGTACCGCCGTAAGTTCATTTATGCGGTTGAATTAGTGTTTGTATTTTAATTATTGATACAATATAACTTAATACTTTATCGATAGAACAAATCCAAGGGACGCGGAACTAAATATAATTCACATCCTAATAAAATGACATGACGTACTCACCACGGACACGGCTACCGCCACCAGCCTCTCTAGCTCGTAGGCTATTCTTTCAGCTAGGGCTAGTATCCTCTGTCGATGTTCGTGTGACGTATACGCGGAGTCCGTGAAATCGTGTGTCCGTTCTACGAGGGCCCGTAGCGTAGCCGCTAAGGCTCTTCTTCTCGCTACATCAGCGCCCCCTCTCGCCCGTGCGGCTCTTACTTGTGACGTCAGACCTCTTAACGCGCCTAACGCCGTTCCCGCTTCCCATTGAGCAGCCTGGAGTATATTTCAAGGTAAAATTATCGTTCTTTCAATATCTTTGAAAAAGTAACTTAGGTATTAAAATATAAACAAAATAGCTCTATTTCTCTACATTTTCATTTCAATTAAATAATGAGTGTATAAAAAGCAGAGCTCCTGTCTTAAGTATGTGTAAATAAAGTACATGTTTTGTATTATTTAGAAGATATTTTTTCATTACCCTTAACCTATTGATTAGAGTAGTTACTACAAGTTTAATTAACATTAAATTCACTAAATATAAATAAAGAAAATACCACGAAACAAAGCAGATACCTACATAAGATAAATCGATTTTTGAAACAAGTTACATAGTTATCTTTTACTATAGTATTTATGAGAATATACTAAAAACTAGGTTTTATATTTTATCAAAAAAATAGAATTTAGCGAAAAATTATTACTTGAAATTAGATACTATTACGGTTTTTCCTGAGAGTGTAATATTGCTTTATAAACATTTAAGTTCTGAGAAGAATAAGTGGTAAGTAAAGTATAGGTAAATAAAATAAAGAAACAAGAATTTGTACAGGTGGAAGAAATCACTGCATTAATTACAAAGCTCTTTTCAGATATATTTCGAAGGTGTTGCATCTGTGGTTCTAAATTCAATTCTTGAAAGAAACTTAATATTTCCAGAAATCTACAGATAATAAATGTTGCAAATTAAGTGGTAGTATCAGATTTTATAGGTCGTTATTATTTTACGATAGTAATTAATATCCACTTATTTGGGGATGCTATAAAATGTGAGACGACTAATTCATACCTAAGTATCTTCGCGGCTTGTAGTTATAACGAGAGGTTTTAAGAGTGTCACGACCATCTGTACAGATTCTTAAAATATTTACAGTACAGTAAATAAGAGAGCGTGTAAAGTGTTAGCTGCGGAATAAGCTTTTAAGTTATAGTCTACTCTTATAAAATATTGTGTAGTCGTAATTTTGGAATACTCTTATATCTATGCATCAAGCTTAACTAATTTACCACCCTAGCGAATTGAGCGTGGACTTTAGCAAAATTTTGTGAAATATTAATTTACTTATCTAAGTTTTGATTTCTTTATGACTTCCTAAGTGTGACCAGCTCGAACGATACATAAGCTCATTCAATAACCAATGCGTTGTAAGTACGATCGGACAGAAAAATAAATTTTGTAACTGTTGTCAACTCGACAAAACTATTCAACTGCAATCTATACTGTAAATAACTGGTAAGTCGTAAAAAGATATTGTCGTTGCGTGTGTCCAAAATGTATTATTGTGAATAATAACAACGTATAAAACTTTTTTATAACAAATATAAACTGATATTGTTATAACTCACAATTTTTATTGTTATTTTTTTTTTTACTTTTACTTTTGCCTTTTTAATTTCGATCCATCAATCTCTAAAAAGTTTAGATATTTAAGTTCTAAAATAAAAATACTAATTATTATTATTACCAGTTATTAGGTAGCTTTACCGAGTTTCCAAAAGTCAAATATCCATCAATCTGCCTTTCGAGTTTGCTTCTTGGTAGTCGTAGTATAATTCAATTATCAATTATCTATCGATCTATTTAAATCATGTTTTTTTTGGGATTTTCAAAATCCTTTACAAGCTGTATAATCATTATATATATTAAAAAAGTCAGAAACGTAATATTTAAATGGAATTATTCGCACCAAGAAGCAAGCTTACAAATTTCTAAATAGGCTTTTACGTAATGTTATCATTGAAACTGAAGCATACATTCAGGTAATGCTCTAGGTTGTCGTGAAATACATACTTTGTTAGATAAGGATAATAAGTAGAACGCACTCGTCTACCTTTTGTTTTGTTTTATACCTGTTCGTGACTATCCGAGAAAGGTTGCAACTACAAGAGAAATAAAAGATTGTGTTTATGTTTGGAAAGTTTAAATGAAAAAGCACGCAGAAATTACACAAAGAAACGGAATGAGAGGAGAAATTCGCAACACGAAATCAAATAGGCATTGAGTTAAGATCATACTTACGTATTTAATACGAGCTAGTATTAGACTTTAGTATAATTTCAGTTATATAAATACACAATTATCTATAATTTAAACATAAACATCATTGCTCACGATAATATCATTCTCTACTAAAGTTTTATTTATATTCACATTTATCGTAAGGTAATAACATCTTTCCGTTCAATATTGCTTTAGACAATAAAATTGGCTGGTGCCTTATTTATATCTGCCGTAGAGCCCGTAGGGCAGAACAACCAAAAGTAGCCACAGCAGGTAATGCGAAGGGCTCAAAAAAGTCAATAATGTCAAATTACATGAAAGGGGAACATTTTTGTATTTCAGTCCATAATTGGGTCAACTAAAGCTCGCCCAGGGCGACAAACATACCGTAGTCGGGTCAAAGGATAATGGGCCTGCCTTTTTGCCCACGGTAACAATACTCGATTGTAATGTATTGAAAAACTATATTGGTAAAAGAGGGGCTCAGCTATACGACTCCAGATGTCTAAGTTAATAATACCTTTCCTAGCGAGTCTAGGCGGCAATTACTGTTTATTTTGGTAAAGAAAACTTTAGGCATTACATTTGAAACAAGGTAGATACTTCAATCAATAATCCTGTTTCGTTGTCAAAAGTACCACAATATTTTGAGTAAATTATGATTTTTAAGTACTTAATTATGTACTTGCCTATATTGGTAATATATATAATAAATAAATAGAATTAGTATAAAAATGATCTATTATATAAAAAAGCAGTAAAATATTTATTATTGAGTCGAATTGGTTAACGATGTAGAATAGAATTAGTCAATAATTTTTTGTAATGGATAAGGCACAATTACGTATATGAGCATATTTATACTACGAGATTCAGCCAGTTTTATTTTGTTAAAACATTTTATTCATAAGGAAACATATGATATAAAATATATTGAATGCGATAGCAAAATAATGCTCGTCTCCTGTAACAAACATTAAATTGGATCATTTCCAAGTGTCCAATATGAATAATGATGGTTGAAACTTTTTTCATAACACAATAATAAATTTTGTTCTTATTTCATACAAACATATATTTTGTGAAATATCTAATAACTTTTGCTGAAGTATATTTTCTTCATAGGTTAACTGAGTGAAATATACTAAAGATACGAAAAATATTATCGAAAAATCTTCATATTTCTGACATAGGTAATATCCACTAAAGCAGGGAACGTAAACTCTACAAACTGATGTGAGGGAAATTTCGTTAATGTAACTAAAAGTAAAACTTTTATTGGCCCATTGCCGAGTTTTATTCTGAATGAACAAAGTTTTAGCAGACGTAAATTTCATTTTCTACGAATGACGCTCTTCGGTCTATGACTTGAATTTCGAGTTATGATTATTTTAGTTTTAGTTTGAAACATATTTTCTGTACGTAACAAATGTCCCAAGATCACATAAACAAAGGCAAGTTCGTTAAAATAATGATGCAGCCGTTTAACTTGAGAAGTACAAACTAGAGCTTAACATTCCAATTTTGGTTAACTAGTGACGGTACAGTTTCATTTGTTAGGATAGTGATTATGTGGAACGGAGCATGACCGGCAGATTTATTTGCTAGTTACGTCCACATGTTTAGAACTTGCCAGTGTTATAAACTATATCGACTAATTTACAAACTAATATAATTTTAGTTTACGCTTCGTTATGACAAAGTTTTGAAAATCCAACTAAATTACGTTTATTTAGAAAATCTACAAAAAATAATACTCTTTTTCTTACTTAATCAATTCCATGGGTAGGTGTCCACCACCCATGTAAGATCGTCATACATTTGTAAAGGAAGTTGAAGTTAAATTACCATTGAAATGACGTTATAAAATAACTGAAAATAAAGATACACAAAGTGGTTTCTATAAACATTGGCTAACCGCCAGCGCTTGTATAAAAGTGAATGCAGGTCATTACTACCGCCGTGTAGTAAATGATTACTCTAGAATTTTTAATATTTTTAAAAACTTCCTTGCACTAGTCCAACTGACGCCAATTCTAAATATTTACTACGTAAATAATAGAATCTTGTATCATTCATTTTAAATCGAATCTGCTATAACTCTTTTCATAACCCTATTTTTTAAATAATATTAATAATAATACAATAATCAAAACAAGCAGATGATTTTCCAGTATCTTTAGGTAGAAGAATGATACGTCAGTTTCTATTAATTCTTAATATTTTTTCCATTGATTGGATTTTGTCTTGGTATTATGTAGTTGACATAGGTTTGTTATTATGTATCAATAGCGGGAAAAATAATTAGACTCGTATAAGGGTTACCCAATGTACGAGCTTATTAATTTTCATATAAACACCAAGTGTTGAGTATGAGTTGAGTTCAATGTAAAGGATCTAGTCTTTAATATAACGTTATGTGCCCGTGCTACTCGTTGTACGAGTAGGTACGTACATATATTATATTATTTTATTCTAAATTACAGATTTTTACTGCATATGTTTTAAAGACCAGTCTTTTTATGTACGTTAGATATGACTTAAGAAGTTAATTAAGTTAAGGCACGTCGTCTTAAATTAAGATAACCTGTTTAAATAATATTCAAAAAGGTCTGTATAAAATATAATGCCTTTTACCTTATGAAGGTCGGATGAATAGTATTATCTCATTAATCAGTATATAAACAGGAAAAGACAAAATAGTTCATTCACTCTATTGTATATGAATCTTGATTTTTATAATTATGATCCTATTATGAAGACTGGGCGAACTCTCGTAAATTATAATGAAAGCATTATGATGCAATCGAAGCTTACTCGTAAGGTTGAAGTATCGTTACAGTATATTTTGATAAGAATAAACTAAATTATTATATGATTATGATCGTAAAGTCATCACATGATCAGTAAAATGGTAGTAGTTGCAATTAACAGCAAAAAATTTAGCACCAAACCTCGTGGGAAGGTTCTTCGTGGCCTGGCAGCCCGTCTCGCACCACGTAGTGGATGAGGTCCATGGCGCGCCGCATCTGACAGAACACAGTGTCCCTGTTCTCTCTAGCAGACGCACTGCCTGGGTGCCTTAGACACGTCTGTCGTAAAAAAAAGGTTTTGAACTTTAAAGATAACACTGTATTTTGTCTACTGGTGAATGCAGTTCACATTGGTTAGAAAATAGATTACAACTTATAGTGTAAGAAAATTCTTAAGAAATAAACTTCAATAAACGAAAATTTTAATTATTAATTAAACTAGAGTTACTTGGGACTCCGGCTGAGCCTGTAAGCAAAGAAAATATACAACGAAATAAAAAAACAATAACCTTAATTAGTTAAATTATAGTAAAATTTTAATTTTCTTAAGTTCTTTACCGTTCGCTCTGCAAAGTATTTTGTCATTGTTTTGTCACTGTCATTATTCATTATCTCTTGTTTGAGGAAACTTACATTAAAATAAAATGGGGGTTTCAGTTTTCATGGCAAACAAAGGGTGTATTTGAGGTGTTAAATTTTCACCGTATACATATTTAGACTTGCTGACACTATTGTTTATATTGTACATATTTTAACCCAATCATCACTGAAAAAGATATCAGAGGCAAAATTTATGTTTCACATAAATAAAAATAATCCGGATTTCTTTTTAACATTTATCAGAATATTTTCCATAGTACCAAACCTATTTCTCTACGGATCTTGGTTTCCTATACAGTTTGAAGTAATATGTACAATATTTTATTGTGAACGACGTTGCATGTCGGGGAAATATAGCGGAAGTGATCTCGACTAGCTAGAGTTCCGTTTGAAAAATAAGATGTCTTGTGGAATGATAGCGGAGTATGTTATGTTAACGAGGATACTTTTTGTTTTCGACCTCGAGAAAAGAAATTCACGTATCGTATGATATACTGTGCCTCAGCACAGACTTTTCTTTTTAATCGTCACTAATAATTGTACTGCCACTTATGTAACTACTTTCCCCATTAACATTTTTACCATGTAACAGAGAGACAGTATGTTAGTGACATAAATAAAATAAATAATAAATAAATATAATAAATCCTTATTTATAAAACGACACAAGTATTTTTATTATTTTTAAAAATAAATATATGTGTATGAATAGATGTGTAGGGAATAATTAGGTAATAGGGGATAATTTTAAATTTTAGTCATGGGCATCGTTATGGCAACCTTAAGTTTGAAGAATTTTTATTTTCTAACCTTCACTAACGGCGGGCTCAATACAAATACTTTATTTAGGAATCATAACAAACGTTATTTCAGGATTATGTTATTTTATGTCTTATGCCTTTCGTTAGTTGAATAACTAATACAAATAATATAGATACAGATTGTATAGTAGATTGTACAGTAGATACAATGTTACGAATTAAGATAACTTATAGTTGAAGTGCAATAAATCGCACGTGAGACAACTGTATCGTAATACGAACAGCTAATAGTTTGCGACCACTGTCGTGATAGATTGCACATGCAATTTAGAGTAGTAGGTATGTTGTTGACGTAAAGTACAATTGTTTCCGAGCGGACGGAAGCGTTAACAAATTGCGAGCATTGCCGAGGTTGCACGGTCGCGACTCACGCAATCTGAGCAATTGAAGTAGTTGAAGTAATTTTTATTGTCAAATATACTTAAGAATATAATTACCAGCTTATAATTAAATTCGTTATGATTGATATTAACTTTGTTCATATCTTCAGGAGGTATTGCGATAAATATTCAAAAGGTGGGGGCTTTTGGTAATTGAGTAGCTCTAATACTTTAATGTTGTCCTATCTAATGATTCTATCAAAGAACTGTATTGGAATGTTTGAAACAGCTACGTTAGGGATAATTAGGTGTTGTAAAACAAGAAGCACTTAATAGGAGGTAATGATGACAATAATCTATTATTGGCGAATATTGGCGAATATTGGCGAATATATTTACCCCAAGGAGTCTCTGGTAGGTCAGATACATTATAACTAATACACGAGTATACAGTCCGCCTGATAGTAAGCGGCCACTGCCGCCCATGAATCTATCTATCAGCCTTTTAAGGTCCACTGCTGGACATAGGCCTCCCCTAAACTAGAGGGCTTTTGCCAATAGTCACCGCGCC
>DWPF01000401.1:0-11475 GCA_018251575.1 Cecropterus bathyllus | reverse complement strand
ATTATGTACAAAAAAACCTGTATACACTCGACAAAAATAAACGTTGCGACACCACACTGTTCAATGCGAAATAGAAATACGAAAGGAAAATAACTGGCTTGCTTCCTAGGAGAGAGAGACAGACAGAGAAATACGCGTCGAATATCAAAAAGTGTCGTTACAACTTTTCGTGAGAATTTTTTCCGTCTAGCCCCCTTTCGCAACGCGCGATAAGGAACTTCGTTCCAAAACTATTTGTTTCCATATTATATAAGTGAGTAAGAAGTTCTACACCAATTGAGCATGAGCTTGAGGTTGAACTCGCGTCCATGGCTTCAATATTTAGCGCGCATCCATCCAAATAAAATAACCAAAATGAGAACCCATTTCCACAAGTGTAAATCTAAATAATATGCGAAAATCTGATAGGTGTAGGTGGATTTGACATATATCCATAGCATGGCCACCACGCTTGTCAACATTATGTTGCTTAAAAACATTTTAAGGATCGTTCACCATATAGGTTCCTGATCGAACCACTAGACTGTCATTATAAAGCAATGGAATACTCTAGTGGGGTGCCATCGCTCTGTGAAATAATCATGCATCATTATATCATTTTTAATGGTCTTATTCTTTTTATTATCAACAAATCCATTGAGTTTGATGACTTTATTTAATAATATTCGTGATATTTTCTATAAAATCGTTTATAATTGGCAATGTTCTTTTACCTGGATTATTTTTAACACTCTAAGGTCATTCTGAACTAACTAAAATTCTTCACTACGCCTTTGCATACAAAAATTACATTACATCTTTACTAACGTTAGTGCACCAAAATCTTGGACTTGCTGAAAAGTAAATGGTGAATTATTGTTCAATTCCTCCCTGGGCCCCGTGAAAGTCACATCAGATTGATTCCTGATCAGTAAATAATCAGCGGTGATGATCATTCTGCCTAACCCTGCTTCTATGTGGAGAAAGTTCGACGCTAGCGCAAAATTGACACCTGCTGCCACTAAATTTGGTAACTCTTGAAGGTACATCTTTAAAAGCACCCTGTAATAAATTTTATAAATTCTATAATCTATCTAAAACCACGTTTAAAAAGACATATTAGTGAGAATACCATCAATAATTGTCCGTAATTTAATAGCAATTTACCAGACACAGTCAAGTTTATTTATTATATAATGACCCAAAGTCGTTTGGGGAATCGATAACGAAATCGATTTGTAATTAAAAGCTTATGTCATTAAATTAATGAAAATCGTATGTCATTAAATTTTTATGATAGTCTAAGATAAAATATTAGACCAAGAGCTTAAAATCTACCAACGCTTCTGATTTTAACTACTCATAGTTAAATAACTATAGGACCCTTATATCTATGTCTATCCTTATATCATTGCACATCTATATTTCTACTTCGATAACATAAAAAAATCTTACACGTCAACAACATTATCCGAAAAGTAAAACCCATCAGATATCTTATAGAAATCCGGCATTTTTCTTACATATACATTCATTCCCCGAACGCCATAGTTCTGTTCTAAAAGCTGAAAATATATCTTCCTAAAACACTGATAATATTTACCGTACAAATGGTATGATTTAAATTAAGTAATTACCAAAACTAATGCGTTTTCAAATGATCTTTTATCCATCTGCCATTTTCTCTGAAAGGTCTTAAAAGTATCTGCAATATGATATTAAATAATGTTTTTTTCTTTTATATACCTAAATAAAATTTTCAATTATAAGGGCTGTTTTCTCAATTATTATTTATTTATAGCAATAAACTGACATTGATGTTGTTTGCTATTGATCTTACCACTATTAAAATAGTCCGTTATTGTACTTCCGGTATCCCCTAAGGCAATTTTTACCAAGCACTCAAAAATTAAGCATAAAATAAACGAAACATTCATATTTTCTCCTCTATTCTAACAAAACAGAGTTTCGAAAAAAACCTCAACAGTTTACAAAGTTAGTTTTCTGTACATTGTCGGCACATTGTAGCAAAATTAATTAAACCTTATTTTATGTCTCAATTCTGGATAAACCAATTCGTAGAGTCTAGATAAGAAATAATGAAGTGCCCGTCGTAAAAGTTCAAGATCGCCGAAGAAAAACTATGATCAGTCTGGTCGTTATGGCTTGTAGGGACCAGTATAATGTCGTGTAGGTTATAAAGAATCGGATCAAATTACTCGTAACTCTTGTCGACGTCTGGCGACGGAATATATCGTGCGAGACAAGCATGTCCACAGATAAAATACAAACTATCCTTTATAAACTACAGACAATAACTTACATGGCGTTATTCTGCCTATACCTTAGGTCTTATAAAAATAAAAAAAACCCATCCACAAAAATAAAATTATATATTTCACTATTGAAATAATATGAATGTATTACTTTTACATAAAGGCAACCATTAAAAAGTCAATGTACCTAGTTACGATTTTTACTCGTTTAGTATTAAAAATTTTATGTTTATTTTAAAGTGAATTTAGATACTTATAATGCTTAATAATCTTTCAATAATACAAGATTTCAATCTTGTTATAGACAAATATATTTACACTGCTAATAGATATATTGTATAAAACGGTTTCTTTGTCATCTTTGTAACTAAGCATTCATTGCAACAAAAGGCTTAAATTACTAAGTCGTAGGCAAATAACTAATTAGTATGCCAAAATTATGTCGACATAGCTTTGAACAAAATGTTTGTTGACATTTTCGTTTCAAGGTAACAATTCTGCCGCCCTTTACCCAAAACACATAAACTCATGCTATAATCGTCTTCAGGAATTCATGGTTAATCTTATCGATAATTCAAATTATTCGTCTGAAGCCAAAAGTTAATTAAAACAACGTTTTCTATCCGATACTTTTACAAATTTTTAATTGAACATTACGGTCCAATCAACGGAAAGGGATTTATGTAAACAGTTATAACGCTATGATTTTTAAGAGTAGACTTTATTTTTTACTTATTATTTTTATTGGATATTCATTAGCTCTTAGCCGTTCTTATATAAGACGAGACGATGGAAACGGTTAGTACCTGTATTATTTTTTTTCCTTTTTGCAAAGTAAATAGAAAACAAAGATAATAGTATAGTGCAGACAGATCGACCACTTATAATAGGAATCGTACGTGAATTAATCATGTATGCGATGGAACCATATAGTTAATCAGAAGATCATAATTATATATATATGCCTGCAGTATTCCACTCAGTCCAAGTAGAATAAGTCTGAAGTGAAGGTTATTAAGCCGAAGGCCACAAAGTACGCCTCACTGGTCATTTAAAAAGTAAAGCAATTTTCAAACAAACTCTGCTACAATTTGTAGCGCAACGTTATTTTGTCTTGAGATTTTTACTTCGAGTTTTGCGGCTTGGGAACCTCAGGTGAGGCAGAAATAGGCAGAACCGCTGCATTTTTGTTACCGTTAGACAAGAACAAGTCGAACGAAAAATATGATTCATGAGTAACACACAAACAAACTTTAAAACAATTTTGCACACGTTTCTAGACAATAATATTGCGGGACAGTCCTCAAACAATGAACAATCAGATTCAAACATTGTATCGGAACACAATGGTGGAAAATCCTCACCACAGGATCGGAAGTGCTGGATGAATATCGACTCCAAGAAGCATTTTGAAGTTATGGATAAACTGGATGGTACACATTTTGGATTATTTGTAGTATAATTATTTATTTTATTATTAATCTAAATTTATTTCTACTTCGATTTTTACCTCCATACCTCGATCGAAACTTATTTTTAACTCTATTTGTTTTTTTTATTAGATTTAAGTGGGAAAATATCAGTCCATTAGATAGTAAGAGGTTTCTGCCACCTATGGATATCAGTAACCGACCCCAAAGACCCCCAAAGACCCCAAACTTTTGAAGCGCGATCACCGATGCATTGCCACGCATAAAATGACCACTTCCAATATGTTAGCCGAGATCCATGCTCTTCCAGCGTATCGCAAGAACTGCTTCACTTTAGAAATAGGTGTGACATTCTTGTTTCACTACGTCTCAATATGATGGTAATTAAAAAAAATTATCCGTCCATGGTACCTACAAAATACCTATTGATATTTGTTTTAAACACTTCAAGTTCTAAAAATAATGTTCTATAAATGTCATAACCGACTAAAAGAGTATCAGTATATTATAGTTTTAGAAAACTGTTCTCTATTCATATTAGATTAACCTTGCTATGATGTCCACTTAATAGAATTAAACCTGAGAGTAGATACATAGATAATCTAAGTCCTTTCAGGTTCAATTCAAATTTGTGAACAAATACACATTTAATGAAGATTTAAACAGCGACAATTAAGTTTCTAAACTATCCAGTCAAAGTAGTATAATGGATCTCACCATTAAACCATTTTTGTCTAATGGTGGGTACGTGTCTCCTCTCATTATGAAAAGGTTTGAAACCTTAGTCGACCTATTTCACCTTTTAATTCACTGTTAAAATAAGTCATAACTATTTTTTTTTTTTTTTCATAACAATGCATGGCTTGGACTCATGTACTAATTTCTAAAACGTCAATTGGATAACATAATTCTGAGCTATTACTGCTGTTTGCTAAATAACTGATTCTTTATTCTTAAAGAAATAAGAATTTCTCTGAGAATATTGGACTGAATAAATCTTATGTTATTGTAATCGATATAAGGATCACAATTACTGATGTACAAGTCCCTTTTTATATGGCACAGAACATCAATGGGGTAATATAATTACTGATAATTGATATGATAGCAACCATAATATATTATTATGATAATTGTTTGCCGACTTATTTCATATTAATATCATTTTCTAGAGCGTTACGCTCAATCTCGCTTGGAATACCAGGATGCTGTGAAAAACGATAATTTTGATGGCGAAATGCTAGCAGTAAGTAATTTTGCTTTTTAGATAGAATATGGTTGTTACGTTCACTATCAAGTCTAAAAGATATTTTCTTGATCATTCTAATCTTAATAAGAATGAATAAAGAATAATAAAATCGTAAATAAAATAAATTTTCTTATTCCAAATTAATTCAGAAACAATTATAAAACGTTATGGAACATGCAAATACCTATGATTATGTCCAATCATATTTTTAGTAACAGAAAAACAAAGTAAGCGGTTTCCGATATTAATTGGTTAATTTCGCCCAAGGGGATTGTTATCAACCCTACCAAATAACATTAAGCATGTAAGCATAAGCTTAAGTCGATTACGTGCGTTACCGTCCCTGGGGACCTTAAAATACCTCATAGGCAGTATATCCTCCTTACCACATCCTCCAAACCAGAGAACATCAGCAAAATTTCATTTATAGAGTTTTGAAATGGAATAAAGATTGATCGTATATTATCATGCCAACATAGCTCATAGAATCAGCAAGCTGAAGTAGAAGTAGAACAGCCGATGTAGCAAACGATTTCTCGAATAGAGACCACTAAACGGCAGACGTTATGAAGGTTGGTAGTGGATGAGACCAGTGAAGGACCCAATGCGGTGCCACACATTGGAGAGGCCTATATTCAGCGGTGTAGCGAAAAAACTCATATTATGATCATATTTCTATTTATAATTTAGAAGTAGCAAACGAGCATGTAGTCCACCTAGTGGCCACTGCCACGCGTGGACATGCTAATTAACCCCAGATAAGATCAGTCTTTTCTGAGGTCGGCGAAAGAAAAGAAAGATTAGTTGCTACCCCTGAGGACTTGGACACCTCCGATAAGTATGCGTCTCTTACCACACCTTTCAAAGCACAGCACAGCACCGCTTAACACTGCTGCTATTAGGCAGAAAAAGGTATTATGAGGCATTACATAACACATTTCGTGTATCGATTTCTAGATGTTATTAAAGACAAAGGGTGCAGCAGAGCGCGAGATTCAGAAAGTGGAGGGGGACCCTAGGCTTATACCCGCAGGTATTAGCCTGGGAGGGTACTGTATGATGAGGATGCCGAACTCTTTGCTGTAAGTTGTATTTCATTTTATTTATACAAATGAATTTTATATTTAAAGCAATTATAATATTTAACTGGCATATTCGTCAGCGCGGCCACGCGAATAGGATGCATATCGCGACTGATCCTAAGATCCGGCCTTGACACCTTTTTGGGGGAGAAATTCATACATGAAGGATCTTTTTCTTTCGTCTACCTATTTCTTGGACGGCAAAATAGAACTTACTCTCATGGTATCATGTTTTAAGGGACAAGCAAAGACCTTCTATGTTAACTTATTTTCTACATCTATATTCTACTTTTGTACTTCCTGTTATTATATGCAACATGTATATAATGGGGTATCCGGATCCCCATAAAATAGGAAGACTTCAAATAGACCTTCGTTATAATTTGTCGACAAATTTCAATTATTTAACACAGAGCAAGAAACATTTTAATTATTGTGGAAGTCAAAGTTATAAAAGAAACTTTTACGAAAAATATGTATTGTGGAGTTCCTTTTAGCGCTTCTACTCAACAAACCAAATAACTTAGTATATTGAATCTTAAAAAGTGCGGTAGTGGGAATTCTTAATGGGCTTGAAGTGGATTTGAAGCTTACATTCTGTTTAGTGTTCATTGCTGCTCAGAGACATGTTTGTTTTAAATATATAGTACGGAAGTAGCAAACGAGCATGCAACCCACCTGATGATAAGTGGCTACAGCCGCCCATGAACATCTGTAATCAATCCTCGTTAAGATCAAAGTTTCACCTAAGGTTGACCTGAGGACTAAGATGGAATACCTCGGAAAAGTATGTCTCCCATATCACACCCTTCAGAACAGAACGCAACAGCGCATAACACTGCTGATATTAGGCAGAAATAGGTGTGGCGGTGGTGCTTCCGGAGTCGAACCACAAAGAGTTCTACCACCTTCACTTACCAAATTGATTATAAAAATAGATATTCAAGCAAAAAAAAGTTACCAGTATACCGCATATTCCCTCTTAGTGGGACAATTTAGTGAGAAACAAGGTCATATAAAAGTGCCGAGTGACAGTTACTGAGACCTGGCGTACAGCCAACAGCGGTGGTAATTGTACCTTACGAAATAGTCTCAGAATAATAAGTTTGATTTCTCACAAGGAGGTGCGAATTTTAACTGAGTATTTTCTATTGCGGTTTGTTTGAGGTCGTATGGAGTATCCTTTTAAGAATAAAGTGGAGAATAAACGTGCAATTCGCCTATTCTGATGTTATCGTAGCTGCTTTTAAATGTCTGTCTTTTATAGTTAGAGAATAATCAAATGACCATGTTTTGTTATGCTTATTTATATATCTAGATATAGAGAAAAATCTTTTTGTTCCTCATACTCAATATGAGTATGAGTATGAGTATTATTTTAACTGTTAACAAAATAAATAAGCATTCCACTAATACATAACGTTCCATATTTCCTCAAATTTTGGGACCACGTCCAAAATGTATCGTCAGTAAAATTGTAACCAAACTTTTACCGTAAAGACATAATGTTTCTAAAAGTGTTATTTACAATTTTCTATGAATAATTATTTATTTAGGGTGGAGTGAGTGTAGTTACACGGATTTTAAAAATAGTTTTAAACGCTTTCTACACTAATAGACCCACACTAGGATTTTCTCCTGTGTCATGGACACACACAAACGACTACACAAACACCCAGATCACGGATCAACATCATTCAGATGTCTGGTCTGGCCGAGAATCGAACCCGGAACCCACTGCGTGTCAGACCGGTATGGTGACTACCCTGCCACTCGTGTTGTCAAATCGATTGTATATCGTAGGTTACGTACAAAGTTAAGCAGCATTCAGTGTGATCAGCAGTTAGATGGGTGACTGCTGTTCCTTAAGCTTTATGGGCGCTTACATGCTTTGGACAGCAAGAGAGAGCGGCAGATAGACATTAGATCGTCATGTTTAGATACTCGTTAATCGGTGTTGGAGGCCTATAACACGGCTAAGATAAGTCAAACATGGTAGATAATAAGCCAAATGTTTTGACTTTTGACAATAGTAGTCCCCTTGTAAATTAATACTTCCTTCCAAAGCTATCAACGTGACAAGGTGTAATTGTCGCCTCCTGGCTCTATGCCAATTTTCCTTGTAACTGTCGTTCTTATATGCGCCCTTGTTTTTTTTTATGTAACTTGAGATAATAGATTCAGTTGTAGGTACCTACTAAAACTGACTTATTTTTATTTTTATTTACATAAACTATATTTTATTATTTACATATTACATAAACGTAAACGCTTAAACGCTTTCTACACTCATAGCCCCACAGTAGGATTTTCTCTTGTGTCGTGGTTGCCATAGACACACAAAGATACACAAACACCCAGACCCAGAACAGAAATCGAAACTCATCATATAGGTGTCTGTCTGGCCGAGGATCGAACCCGGGACCCACTGCGTGTCAGACCGGTATGGTGGCTGCTCCACCACGTGGGTCGTCGAAACATATTGTTACATTTTTTCACAAAACATAAGATAGAAGAATTTTTTTAACGCAAAGAAATTCTCATGAAGCCGCTTTTAACCTGGAAAGCGGAAGGGGCATGTCGGGCTGTTACCGACTAAAACTCCACGGCGTTTATCTGGTCGCCCCAGTCGAACCAAAAACAATAGTCTGGTCTGTAAGATTTATGAGCGGTTTGTCACATATGTTGTAATCGGCGGCCGTAACCGCAATATGCTTTATAGTTTATATTATATTTTATAGTTTATATTTCTGTTAGTTGGAAAACGTAGTCAACTAGTATTGGTAAGAAATTGTTTTAGAAGTATTAGATTTCGATTTGCTAAATCGAAATAAAAAAATATGTATTAGAACATTGCATTCGAAAAGATGTCACGGCTTAGTTAAAAAATAAGCAATATGCTATTTTATGAAATAAAATATCAATAAATTGAATTGCAAAAGTGTGTCCAATTATATTTTAAATTATGATCATAACGTTTATAATGACGCAGTTATCTTCACTCATAGCATCCACGCTAAGCTTTTATCTGTGTCGTGGGTGCCACGGAAAACACCCACACCAGAACAGAAATCTGAGTTCATCATTTGGACATCTGTCTGACCAGGAATTGAACTTTGAACCAAGTACCCGTCGAACTGGGTGTGGTGACCGCTCTGAAACGCGGGTCGTCAAAATGTGTGTAGTAAATCACTGTACTTATTTACTGTGTACTTATTTACCTTAAATAAAACATTTGTTACAACCTCCAATATAATTACTTTAATGTAAAAATAATATAACAATATTTTCATTCTCCTTAAAACTTGCTAAAATGACTTTTGCTATATTGTTAGCCGAACGTAATTAGTAAAAACGTTTAGCGACTCTATTTAATTACCTCCTACTGTTTTATCTTTCCCTAGCCATCGTCAGGTAAAAACGGCATAATTACCTAATAGGTACAGTACACAGACTTAATTAATTGTAACCGTAGACTTTTAATTAGGTCAATTCAAAACTTATTAAGGCTGGAAGCCACGCAGTTAATTATAAATTTTCGTTTTTTGTCCCAAATTGGACTGATACGTTGAACTCATTAACGGTAAAATGGTTCTAAATTTTAATGTGACGGAAATTTAATTAGGAAAGTGTGATGATATTTTACCGCCGACGCCTTAAAAAAATGGAACAACGTATCGAAATATTATTCGTACATTCGTACGAATCTTTGTAAATCTGAATAGTGAACGAAAGTATGAAACAAAATATAAATGTAACTTAAAACTGCTTCTCTTAAAGTGTATTTGATTCAAGCCTTATCTGATGCATGTTTAAATAATACTGGTTCTGTGAACTTTGTAGATGTATGTGTGATATTTATCCTTTACATTCTATTTATACATTTCGTAATATGATGTTCAGTAATACGGGCTGGAATCCCTATATAAGAGTCCTCGCGCGTTCTTTTAAAAGTGTTCCTGAATCAATGAAAACAATTTTTTCGTTTATATCTGAGTCGCTGGTGATGGTTTTAAGTAAACTCATTGGTACTAACAACAAAAGTAAAAACTTACTTAAGTTCTTTTCTATAATACATATCTATAATAAGTTCTTTTTTAGTGTTAAAATTAAGTCAAATTGTATATTTTAATTTAGAACTCCAAAATTACGAAATATTTTAACATAGCTTTAAATATTATTGCAATAATAAAACAATACAATATGAAACATTCTATTTGTTTCATATTGTATTGTTTTATTATTGATAAAGTTGATAAAATTAACATTGATAAAGTCTTTATTCATTAAATATTTCATACAATCCACAGTCGCGGATATATAGCGCATACTTGTGACTACATCACAGCATTTTGCTGGCGCGAACATGAGATGTCCCTTACCAAAAATCAACTAATGCGTCTATAGAAATTTTCGCTTCAATAATACACAGACAAAACTGGTTGATGATGAGTAAAGAACCGTTTAATTTACGTGATAAATATAAATGTTCAACATATTTGTATATCGTTCGTGTTTCCCTTTCCAATTACACAGTTGTCGTGAAACATTCGATAAGCTTAACAACCCCCCTTGGGAGATTACCCGTTGCCCACACGATACGTGGCACGCAACTGTGTGGTATTTTCCAGCAAATTAGATTAATGTCTACCCTAGCAATAACCTAAATTAGTTCTAGGAATAATATCATCACTCATTGTTATGACCTAGGGAAGCTTCGCTGTCAAGTTTTTAGGACGTGTCATTGTGCATGTTTGTTTTGTTAGGTGTACTTTAAATAATAACAATCTACTTAATCCATTACTTTAATACCGGGTATGAGTTGTTGTAACCCTTTTTTTCTGATATAGGACTAAGGTTTCTTCAAACAATTGGGGGTCTTCAAACTAGACTCGGAGGATAGATGATAACCCATTATTATCCTAATTCTGGGCATGTCTCATTGTAAGAGGAGTTTATACTATAGTCTGTTCATAGAGCTTACTTCTTCATAGAGCTTAGAGCTTACTTTCGTCTTGTAAGTAATATACATATGCTATAAACATACTACATTCGTTTACCTAAAAAGCTATCTAAGATTTAAATCTTAAAGGTGCTAGAACTCTTTGTGGTTCGACTCCGGAAGCACTACCTTCGCTCCTATTTCTGCCTAATTAGAGCAGTGTTGTGCATTGCGTTCTGATCTGAAGGGTGTGGTAAGGGAGATATGAGTATATCTCCCTTACTACAGGATAACTAAGTTAGTTCTCAGGGATAACAAAGCATCTGTAGCAAACTCAGGTAAGACTCTGATCTTATCTGGGATTGATTACGGGTGTCCACGGCAGTAGCCACTTCCCATCAAATGGACTGCATGCTCGTTTGCTATTTCCATATTATAAAAACAAAAACAAAATAAAGTGCAAAAAACAAAGACAATCAATATATTTCAAACAATGAAGATAAGATGTAGGGGAGGC
>DWPF01000400.1:0-11478 GCA_018251575.1 Cecropterus bathyllus | reverse complement strand
AACAATATAAAATATAAACTATTAACTAAGGGAAAATAAATAAACAACGAATTTAAAACTATAATTTGGCACACAAAATCAACAAATTAAACCTAATTACTTTATACAATGTTTTGCGACTTAAAACTACTTGAGTCGTCCCGCACATTATATAATTTCGGAATAGTAAGATCTGCACTAGAAGCCAATTGACGAGTTAAACGGTGAGGCAACATTTCCCAGTTCTTATCAAAACTTAGCTTGTATTGAGTTCCCATATAAGAAGTGTATCTAAGAGCTTTTACATCGGCAACACATGGATTGCCTTTTTTGGAGCCTGGCCGGATAGACTTTAGATAAGTCAGTATAGAATAATTATAGAAAAATGTGTGATCTAAATAGCAAACTTCATATGGCTTAGATTTTCATCAGCTGGCACATAAAGTTCCTCCTCTTTTTTTTTACGCTCGATTGTAGCGTAGACTGAATCACATTCATGACATGTATGGCATTGGTCTTTTTTTGGCCGGTAGATACTGAAATTAGTTTTGTGAACGATATCCACGAAACATTTATAAGTAAGTTTCTCCTCATCAGAAATATTTTGGTCTTTCAAATAATTTTCGAAATCACAATACACTTCGGCCCACGTCGTATAATTAACATCTACATATTCTTTGTTTGTACTTTGTCTACAATAATGTGAGGGCATTTTCGGTAGAAAATTTAAAAAGTTTTTAATATGTTCTATTTTACGTTTATTAATTGCTTTTATTCGCTATATTTTTTTCTGTTTTTTGGGCATGCCAATCTCATTGTGCGATTTTACACTCTTAACCCAATCTCTTAACGCAACTGACCATTCGCCTAAACATAGAGTCCCGCAAAACATATTTCTACAGACCGGTAAAATTTCACCAGCAACTTTCAGATAATCCTGAAGGGTGTTTGACCTCCATCCATCCAGAGGATGTCCTTTAGATTGTGCAGTTACTGGTTTAATTGAAACCATACCTACAACATGCGTATTATTTTCTTTCCCATTATTTATTTACGTATTATACGTATTATTTATTTTCTTTCTTCCCGGGAAAGGTTCCAGAACGCATCAAAATCATTTTTCTCTCAATCTCGCTTATCATATCAGACTTTTTGGAAAACTTTTTGGCACACTTCTTTGAATCACATCTAGCTTGTAATTTTCTTGTTTTCCTATTCACTACTCCTACTATTTTTCCATTCGTTTGCCTTTTAATTAGATCGTACTCTTCTCCCCTCATCCTTTTATTTTTTAGATTAGTTATGCTAATTCACTGTTTTCGTGCTGTCTTTTACTGCCAGTCTGTTATGCTAATTTATTGTTTTCGTGCTGTCTTTTTCTGTATTTTTTATCTGTTTCAGTCAAAATGTCATCAGAATATACCGAATTACCTGGTTCTGTAAACAACTTTTTACTTATGTTGGTTTCGGTGCTCTCATTTCCTTCAAATAATCTATTAAAAACTGAATCTATACCTATAGTCTGCATCGTCGAAATATTTAGGTATCTTTTTGAAAATATTACGTGCATTGACAGGGAAGATGCCTGCGGCTTTAAAACCGCTTTTTATGTTGTTGCTATCTTTGAATTGGGTTTTCGCTGTCGATTCAATACAGTAGCTTTGGTAAGTGCTCTTTTTTAAGGCAGTTTATCCAGGGTGTCTGATTTTATATTAAGCAAAATCTTTCTCCTTTCTTTTTTTAGTGGGGCAAAGTAGGACACATCGAGCGGCTGTGTGAGATGTGTTGAGTTTGGTGGTAGGAAAATGAGTCTTATGTTATGCTTTTCGCACATATTGATAACTTAAACATTTAAATGACTTGATAAATTATCGCCAATGACTACTTTTGGACCGATGCCAATTTTTTTTTTGCCCAATGACTATTGTTCGGAAATAATCTTCAAAAGAAGAGGAATCAAACCAACTACTTTTGATACAGTTATACCTGGTTTAGTTTGGGCCTCCCTCTACCCACTCAAAGGCACAAATCTATACAGATTTGTGCCTTTGTATACGACATATGTTGGGAGGCAATATCCAGACATACAGTAAACTTCATGGAAATAAAACTTTTTGTACTATTTAAGGTTCTGCCATATGCTGTTTAAAAATGTTTACAAACATTTTCTAACACTAATACATTTACTAACAAATGTTAGGAATTGTTACGTTCTGTTAGGACTTGTTAAATATTTTAAGTGCACCTACACTGGTGGAAAATATTTACGAACATTTTTAAGATTTGAAAAATCGACTCGCTCGCAGTGGGTTTACGTTCCGAGGCGTCTACACGAAAGTGGAAGATTAGATTAGTTCATTGGATTAGCTTTTATTTTTTGTTTAAAAAAAAGAAAAAGTGCAATATCTGGATGCAGTGTTGCCAACTCAGTGCATTTTCCACTAGATCTGGTGGTTTAGACTAACCTTTTAGTGAATATATATTGGTTTTAGTGGCTAGTGAGTTTTTCTAGTGTCTTCGATTGATTCAGTTAGTTTTACAAACATGGCGACGATGCCATCGCAGTCTTCGAATTATAAAAAAATTGTCGTGAAGATAATCTGTATCTACATTCATCGCGCTCCAACCAAAGCAGACTTCACAAATCCGATATCACTAGAATACTGCTCATTTGACTAATAAAAACGTATACAGTGTGCGCAATTCGTGCGACTACGATCGGACGTATACTGTACGATACGAACTCGTGTCCTAAGTACGGGTATTTATTGAGAAAATGTACATTTTTAATAAAGGAATGCAAATGTTGAAAGAAAAATTATATGAAAAAAATGAAAATTAAAATACCTTTATCATGTGTCACGAATATAAAAAAAATAAGAAATACTCAGTGAATTCAGATAAAAATCTAAAAGTTTTTTTCATCCTTACAACATGTAATGCAATACCTTTTAAAGTGGAAAAGTTTGTTGCACATATGTATTATATACGAATTTTATTCATTGTCCAAAACATAAATATAATTTAATAGAATAGTTTTTTTCCTACAATTGGTGTAAATTGACCACCAAACTGTTAAATGGTACCGCAAAGGTCTTTGACGCGCAAGATCTTATACAAATAGAAGCATTATTCTAATAAAAATAAAAAAAAATATTTTGTATCTACTTGGTTATATTATTTCATTTTACACAACTGTTACATATAACTTACGCCTCTATTTCATATTCAGTTTAACCTTAATTGCTTTATACTTGAATATTGAGGTTAAACTTTGATATCTTGAGCCAAAAAAATCATAATTTGAAAATAAAACCAGTGAATAGTAGAAAGGCACGTGAACGCTATGCATACTATATGTACCTATATTCCTTATAGTTTTAGTTATATTTATAGCATCTTGTAAATACAACTCTGCTTAATAGATGCTTAACCCTTAATTAGGCGCATGGGGTCAAGGCCACTTGAAATTGAAAATAATGTGGCTTACAGTGTTCCGAGCGTGCTCAGACTCTTTCTAGCTTCCTCACTCCCCGCGGGGTACGCAAATCAGTCGCGTGCATTGAGACCGTGAGAGAAATGTCAGACACTTTATTTATACAAAGATTTAGATTAAATAGACCTTCGGAGCCCTTGTTCAAGAACTTCGACAGAAGACTTCTTTGAAAGGCTCCAAGGAGATTCCATTAGAAATGAAGGTATGAAACATATACAACTCTTAATAAAGTGTAAAGCTTTGTGATCCATTACTTTAATTCAATATTTTTCTTGGTTCTTTTTATAGGTATTGTGCGCTCTTAGTTTCCTAGCAGCCCGACCCAACCAAGTTACGCGAATCGTATAAACAAATTACCCTGCGTAAGCGCAAACATCCAGAGACGGACTGTAGTTGCATAAAAAATATGGCAGATCTACGAACCGATATTATGAACCTGCTTCAGGAATTTACACAATCGCAAAACAAAAACACAAATAGAAAGCATACGCTCCACTACGGATTACCTTGTTACAGAACATAATAAAATTTTACTTGACATTAGTTATTAAAAATATCAAAAGTAGTGTCCGAGCAAAAGATTGCAAGTCTTGAAAATGAGATTGACGCACTGAAACGAGAAAAACTAAAAGAACCTACAGGATCAATTTCTACATGCTCACAAGAAGACCTTTTACGTGAAATTAATGAGAGATCAAATAGGGAGAAAAACTTAATCATTGTTGGGATTCCTGAATTACACGGATCAGACACAAACGAACGGCGCCTAAACGATGATAAGGAAGTACTTAATATAATTAGCAGCATCATTAGCCATACCTACCCACACGCTTGTACAATAACATTATTATTCTGTTGCTCCGCAAAATTTATTCATTGCACTTAGTAAATATCCGTTTTTATGCCAAAATTTAATTCACTTCATAGTGTTTTCAAAACTCTAGTGATTGGTGTTTTGACAAAGAAAAACTAAACAGGAAATCGTGAGTAATTAACTACATCTAATTCGAAAAAATAAATGTACTTACAAAATCTTGACCTAAGACAACTCGCGATCGCCTTGCATTATCGTCACTTCACCGATAACGAGCTGCATAGCATCCGAACGCAAACTTATTATTTATTTGCGAATCTCTGTTTTAAGAATGAGTTCTAAAGTATTGAAAACCAGAAAATGCGCTGGGTGTTCTTTCGACCAGGGGATTCTTGAACAACTCAAATGTGCTACATGTAGCTTGCGTTGTCATTATGATTGTATTAATACCACCAATGCAAAATATAAGGAGCTGACCACGGATTATAAAATAAACTGGATCTGTCCTACCTGCCGTTCTAAGCAGGTAGCTCATGCAAGAAGAAAGAAAAATATTGTTAAGTGGAATAGAAGAAAATATGTCAAGAATAATGGAAAACAAATTAAAATCAATGTCCAAAGAAATCAACGAGATCAAAGAATCTGTTATCTTCGTCAACAATCAATATGAGGACTTGAAACAAGAATTATTAGCGAAATTAACACAGGTAAATGAACTGAAACGGGAGAACAAAAAGTTAAAATCTACAGCACAGGACCTAAATAGCCGTCTGAGCATCATGGAACAACACTCAAGAATGTGCAACTTAGAGATCCAATGTTTACCTGAACATAAAGCCGAAAATCTGCCTCTCATCATTTCACAAATAGGTAAGATTACGGGCAACAATATCTCAGACTCAGATATCCACAAATGCACGAGAATTGCCAAAATAAATGCAGATAATACACGTCCAAGGTCCGTTATTGTGAAGTTTTCTAGTCCCCGCACTCGAGATACATTCTTAGCCGGAGTGTTAAATTTCAACAAGATGAACAAAGATAACAAGTTGAACTCAAGCCATGCTGGATTGGGAGGCGTTATCAAACCAATATACGTCGTCGAGCACTTAACACCAGAAGTAAAAAGTTACATGCTTTTGCTAGACTTACAGCTAAAAAACTTAATTACAAAGGAGATTGCCCGTTTTGCTATGGAAGTTGGGTCCCAATAGAAAACGCTTGTGCCCTGAAGATTTTTATTTTACCTAATAGTAAAAACATAGTGTTTTCATAATCAGTAACCTTTTTTCATTTATTCACCCAGGTTCAGGAGATATCATTATTTTTCTGTTGTAAAAATCTAGGTTATAATTAGAAATTGACATCACATTTAGTCTTTATTTCATGTAGGTACTTAGTTATAATACCAATCTGATACAACGGTACGACCAGTAAAAACTATACCTATATCTAAATGGGCATGGAATTATCTGTACTAATACATATATAAAGCTGAAGAGTTTGAACGCGCTAATCTCAGGAACTACTGGTCCGATTAAAAAAAATATTTCAGTGTTAGATAGCTAATTTATCGAGGAAGGCTTTACGCTACTTTTTTCCGAAGTAGTTCCCACAGGACGCAGGTGAAATCTCTGGCAGAAGCTTGTGTCTTCATATACATAAATAGCAGTACAATAAAAAGTAGTTAGAATTGACGTTTAAATATGATAAAAAATGTATCACTAAATTATTACCAATATAATCCCTGCGAGGTTCTACCACCAACATGTCGGATTCCGTCGCCTTTTACGACACCCATCAGACGTGGAATTGGGGTTAGTATTCTAAGCTGCCCCAATACAGCTCAAATATACGAGTAATATATTCGTTTACAGTTTCAGCAGTTATTGATAGTTAATTCATGTCTAAGTATCAAAGGAAATAAAAACAAATTAAAACTTGGATTAACCATTTATTGTTCGTAAAATATGTTATCCAAGGATTGAGCTGGAGCTTCAACTTCAATATTATAAGTACCATTACTTCTTATGTGCTCCCCTTAATAGGATCTAGCCTGTTTTAATTGATAAGATCCTAATGCAAATCTTCTTTAATCATCTAAAGTTAATCTTGGAAAATGTTCTAAATGAGTAGCACTGCTGTCTATGTTTTGGAAAACCGTACGTCTCTTATTGATGTTTTTCCTTTGAATCAATTCCCCTAAACTATTCCTTGTATACCAGCGTAAATTAGGTGCTAATAAAATCGAACAGCGTGCCGTATCCTTGTCTTGCTCCAGGAGGAAAATGAAGTCCCGGAGGTTGACGCGCTTCAGCCGGGTACGTAGTGCCAAGTGGCTGGGGCCTGCCTGCTGAAAATCGATAATACTATTATCAATATTGTGAATCATCATCAACAACATCAATTATAAAAGCGGCAAATATTTCAAGCAGATGGTCGAATATGAATATGGGCTAGACGCATAAAACTTGTGGATAGTCCTGATCAATTGAACATTTACAGTGTGCTGTTTAACTGTTAAATATTGCATCAACTGTTGCTCGGTCAAATAAATATTAACCCTTAACCACCTACCAGCGGCCTCAGAGACCGCAACGATTTATAAATTCAATTTTTTCCATGCGTGAGTGGCGTGCGCCACAGCTCTTTCGTGTACCTTTTCTACACACCAATCGGTATCGCACTTGTGCTCGGCAAGTCTGTACGTGCTCGTGTTTGGCCAGGGTAAGTTTAAATATTTCGCCAGCGGTCTCCGTGACAGCACGTAGGTGGTTGTGTGATTTTTTGTGTTTATTTATTTTTACTGCTTTATCATAAAAATGAACAAACATGACGAAAATGGCCTCAATAAGAGATATCGGATGAAAAAGATACCTCTGGCTGAACAACTTACTTACAAAACCGCACATGGAACGTCGCGAAAAAAATGATCGCGTTCCGAGGAACATCAAGAACTCTGATCGTCGTATTTTGCAGATTAAGGAAGATTTACCAAGCACTTCTCATGCCGAAAAACTTAAAGTTCGTAAAACATAATGCACGTGTGATCGAAAAAAGAAACGCAAAATAGCTTACCTATATTTCTTGTGTAAAGTATCAATTTGTTCAGAGCGCTCGAAAAAAATGTGTTATTACTGACGCGAAAAAAATGTGAAAGTTTAGGCATTGTAATTTTATTTCGTTTTTTTATGTTTTGTTATTTTTTTAAGCTATTGCATAGCTTCTATCGCGGGCTTTGAACGTGGAGCCCGAATCCAGAAATTCCGTAACGAAAATAACCTAACACCCCCCACTCCAACCGGCACAGCGGTGATACTTTTTAGTTTTGCCATCTATCGATGAATAGCAGGACTTTTAATTACTTTTTGAAATATCACGCTTGTCTCTTTAGTTCAGAAACTCGCCTCTGCTGCACATGCGTATTCCCCTCTTCGCCCCGCAATCTGGTGAATGATCGCTATATGCTTTCGATTCTCTGTAGAACTTCATATAAAAGGGTCTACCTGAAGCCGATTAGTTGTACCACGTTGGACTAAGATGGTTGCCTAATATATTATTCAGCTGACATATACCTATTTCCCTCCAGACGCCAAATTTTTTACGTTAGAAATACGTGTGACGGTGGTAGCACCTCGATTTTTTTTGGTCTACTAAAATCCTACTGCGATTCTATGAATGTAGTAAGCTATTATGTTTATTTTTTTTATTTATGCAATCAGCCTAAATTTTATAACAAATTAAGACAATCGCTCTTAAAATGACAATAAGCATAAATTTCTTAACAAATTTAGAAAATCAGCCTAAATTTCTTAACAAATTTAGACAATCCGCCTACATTTTATAACAAATTTAGACGATCAGCATAAATTTATTAACAAAATAGCATAACGTGAAACATGCGTCGACTGAGGAAAAAAACTTAATCTAATATCTAATTGTTTTTATAAATAACTTTATTACATATTTAATAAGCGTTTGAGCTTCGAGTAATTAATGTCATTGTAAATTATTATATGTGGGTTCCTACGACCTTAGTTTGCATTACTTTAATGGGTACTTAACTTATTTGAAATATGTCTAGGAATTACCGTAACTTACGATTAATAATAAAATATTTACAACCTAAATAAATATTTATTAATTAGCGTTTCGCGGAACTTTTAATAAAAATATAGATTACTTTTAGTGGTTGTTTTTTAATTAAAAATTCCTTTAATAAATTTGGATGAAATTATTTTTATATTGAAAAATATAAATGGGAAAATAATAAATGGGAATTAATTAATTAGTTATTAATTAATTAATAATTGCCGAGCTTACCTCGTCCAACAAATAAGTTTGGCAATTCAAAGAGGTAATGCTGCCAGTGTTTTGGGTACACTTCCACGGGGAAGCCCAAATCGCTTCCTCATTAATTTTATTTATAGTTTTAAATTTTAATTTATAAATTAATCGTATACAAAATTTTAAATGTACCTGGAATATTATTAATAATTAGTTATTAATCATTTCAAAATACATCTTATCATATCTTATCTTACTAATATTATTAATGCAAAAATTTATGAGGATGTATGTGTGTTTGTTAGTCTTTCACTCAAAAACTACTGGTCGGATTTCGATTAAATTTAGCACACAGATAGTTTATGACCTGGATTAAGCGGACGGAGCCGCGTGAGTAAGCTAGTACGTAGTAGAAACTATTTTCTTTTTTTTGAAAAAAAAAATTCCTAGAATTTCTCGATATGTGTTTATAGTTGACTGTGATACTAATTTCTAATGTGAAGCAGTTCTGTGTTTCGGTGGAAGATCAAAACCAGATACTGACTTTAAGGTTATGTCAGTTACTCGTATGAGATCTATTTCAATATGTAAGACAAAAGAATCATCAATAAAAGAAATATTAAAGTTTACAATAAGAATCCACATGAACACAATGATATAATTTGATGATATACAGTAATTTCTTTATATAAATAAAGACAAAAGATTGATAAAAAATTCATTAAAACATATGCAATAAAATTCTTAACAAAAATAATGTATGGCGTACTTATTGATCTTTCAGTCTAAAAATAAGTTCAAATAATTTAGAGCAATAATTTTTAACATAAAAATAACTGACTGTAACTGACTTTGATCTTACTTAGGGTTGATTACAGATGTCTATGGGCGACAGTAACCACTTACCATCAGGTGGGCTGCATGCTCGTTTGCTAATTTGGTATTATAAAAAAAAATAGGGTATCAATTTTACCCTTTGGGTACGAACCCTAAAAACAATTGATAGAAGTCAGCCACTATAAAATGAATGTATTTTAGTATCATACAGTCGTTCTACTGTCAGTCGTCCACATTCTAAAAACAACAAAAATGCCGTCAGTTGAACTTCTAAGTTCTAACGTTATTTCATATTTGAAGTAACATAATGTGGGTCAAATAATATTTTTAAGTTTTTTCTGACCTCCCGATGTCAGTCCCCCGGCGGACGTTCCGCGCGCCGCCTTCGTAATTGATGTGCATAAACACGGTATATACAGGGTGTTTTAAATATTAAAATTGCAGTTCAACTTCTTATAAACATTTTTATTGCAGTTGAACTTCTTCTTGCATTTGTTTTTTTATTTAAATTTCACCTCGTTTTGTTAGAGTTATTAGTTTATTTTTTAATATTATGGCAGTTGAGTTTCTATTGAAATTATGAGTTTTTTTTTATATTATTACAGTTGAACTTGTATTAAATTAGTGTGCCCTTTTATGTTGAACTTGTTGTTTGTTGGAATTGGAACATTTTGTTGTTGGCACAATTGTGTCTGTCTTGTAATAATATTATAGCGCTGCTGTATTCTTGTTTAAATAATGTTTTATTTTTTCACGCTTAAATCTCAGTTGGTAGAAGTGAATGTATGCTCGCATTTGTCTAATCATCGCAGAGCTCTACAGCTAAACATGCAATTTGGACATTAGATTCAACTTATAATATAGACACCCACTAAGCAACCATCTTACTAAAATTATAAATGCCAATGTTTGTAAGGATGAATGTGTATTTGTTACTATTTCACACAAAGCGAATACACTTGATTTCAGACTAATGTTATCGTGGAAATGGAATTGGAATTTAAAAAATACAGATATACTTATAAGCATTCCAACTCAGTAAGGGTAGCAACGCATCTGTGGCTAACCTCAGGTAAAACTCTAATCTCATCTAGGATTCAATACAGATTTCCATAGGCGACGGTGACCATCAGGTGAACTGCATGCTCGTTTGCTACGTTCATAGTATAAAAAAAGAAAAAAAAAGAAGAAAAAAAGAAACCCAACCGATTCATCTAAACAACATCCTATAAACAGACGTAGACCAACAAAAATTTAGAAAGTACACACAAAAATCGCAATTAATCAATCATCAACGGTTACGAACATCCTATATACCAGCGGTGACCACCAGCGCGTAAATATATTTTGTACCGACAAAACTGTTATTTTAAAATAATAATTGATGTGAGCACAATGTTACCAGTACCAACATTCACATTATTGTCAATGGTCCTTTTTTCTTTTGTACCATCCACGTCATTATCTTGAATGTGGAGGGAAAATGTTTTCCGCTTACGCAACCAAGGTCTGATGTATGAAAAAACTAATTACATATGTAATTATTCATAGGATATAGTGGATTGATGGATCGCGTTAAAAGTCATGTTTTCCTATTAATTATGTAACTTTATCAAGCGGTCAGCGATTTCTACACTTGTGGAGCGAGTAAAGAATTATTACACGGTTTCTATACGAATACTGGTATTGTGAAGATTGCTTCTGTTGTGTATTGCTGGCGTAGGTATATGCCGTTGCTGTCCCTGTAATGCCGGGACCAGAATAGGGCTACGGTATCCCCTGCCTGTCGTCAGAGGCGAATAAAAGGAGGCTTCCGGGGTTCTGGTGGCAAGAGTGGAAGCTCGAGCCATCGAAGCGACCCCGGTAAGGATGATGGCATGTGTGGTCGCATGCCATCGTAAACACCAGAAGCTACGGTGAGCGATAACCTCACCAACGAGAAAAAGCCAATAGGCAAGGCAACTTGGAGGACTCCGGTTGGTTTCCGTTGGAGATCCCAGAGTTCTCCACACAACCCTGAGGACGGCCACCAGAGGGGTTTTAGTGCGGTAAAATTATGTTATCT
>DWPF01000399.1:0-11487 GCA_018251575.1 Cecropterus bathyllus | reverse complement strand
ACACCCTTCAGACCAGAACACAGCAGCGCATAACACTGCTGTTATTAGGCAGAGACAGGTATGGCGGTGGTGCTTCCAGAGTCGAAGCACATAGAGTTCTACCACCTTCAATTTAATGTAAAACGGCATTTGACCATAATATTTATTTGCAGAGCCAAGACTGGAGCGCCTATAGAGCAGGAGACAACCTCGAGTTCGGAGAGTGACAGTGAGTCGTCATCAGATGATGAACAGTAGTTAATTTAATATTTATACGTATTACTAGGTACAATGTTATTAATAAATAGATGATAAATACACTTGATCATGTTTTTTTGCGTTTTCCTATAAAGCTGATCTGTATTGAAATTTTAGCCAGATTTCAAAATAGTTATTCAAAAAAAAATGTAAAATAAAGTTGAATTTTTTTTTATCTTTTTCATGTATATGTTTTACAATCTAAACTCCATTTTGAAAGTACTTAAGATAATTTATTATTATTATTTTGTTTTATAGATATTGGCAGAGGGTATTTTTGAGTCGAAAATTCCTACAATGTTACAGAAATGCCATGGTAACTCATAGCTCATAATGCAATTGTAATGAGTACAATTCTACAAGTAAAATCTAAAAAGTCAATACATCTTGTAGATTTTACTTGTAGAATTGTATCAATCCCTTATCATAAGGAAAATAGATGTTATTCACTGTTCCATATATTTACACTTACTCGCATGTTGAATGACATTTGTACGTTCGTATGTATATGTACGTATTTATTTGGACATGATGTGGTACGTGATTTTAATCAGTGTGTACAGTAATGAATATTTACCAACTGCTTCCGGCACTTTCCACTTTTTAAGTTAATTGGTTAACTGTTTTACTGATAACATGTGTTGTAATCGTGTCCTTCATATAAAATATAAATCAAGATGTATTTAACAGTAGATAAAAATATACCTTTATAGTTAATCGGATCTTTAGATTTTTATGGAATTAAACTGAAAAAAACATCTCTGACTCCCTACCTACAAGGTTGCAAATAAGTAAAGTTATTACTAGGTTAATTCCAATCTCAAGTTACGTCAAAATTCTGTCTCTTTCTCACAGCTGTGCACTTATCTCTTCTCAGATTAAAAGCAGTTTGGGTCATAGTCAATCACGCTGGCCATTAGCGGGTTGATAGACTTAACACACTTTTAAAAACCTTGTGTTAATTCTCAGGCGTGTAGGTTACACATTAGCGTTTCACTATGTTATCCTTTGCCGTCAAAGCTAGAGATGTCTGATTTCTTAAAGAAACATAGAAAAATCAAAGGTGCTTAGCCTAGAGTTCAAACCTTGCACCCCGATTAAAAAGCCAAGCTTCTGACTATTAGACAATCGCTTCATATTTGTCAGTAATAGGCTCAAATCTCACGGAACGGTTTTGAGATGCACCCTCTGCAATAGCGAGATCTCAGCGTGCATAGAATATGAAAATGTAGCAAGAAAATAGCTTTCTATCTCATTTCGCGATTGATAGCCGTTTGTTGAAGTCTCTTGACTTTGAAAAAAGGTAACTCGCGAACGCAACGGGTGCTATTAAAACCGCTCTATCAGTTCTTAGCCATATGCGCATAATTATTACAAGTTTTCAAACGCCTCATTGGCAAAGATGCGTAAAGTATAGTTTGACACATTGAGCCAGTGACATGGACTCATTTTCCCGAGTCTCGCACAAAGGTGCTAAAAATTCTAATTGTCCGCGACACGCTATGTGTAAAGAAAGCTTTTGACTCCGTTAGTCGTCTTATGTTCGCCTTCGAAGCAACCTTGACATCAGGAATTTTGATAATTCTTTTAAATCCAATATGTTTTATTACCATGTTCACTCTGCGTTCTCCATTCTTACGCTGGTAAGTTCCTAAATTTTCATAACATTCTAAAATTGAATCTGTGTCAAGGCCTGTTTTTTAACAAATATTTTTAAACACCTGATGTAAAATGAATTGAAAATAACTAACATAACATTATAGTAACGATATTGTCAATTACTTTAACAAGAAAAGATTTTTAAGCAGCATTTTAATTATTTTTCCATTCATAGTAGCTACATGACTTGAAGATAATATAAACGCTTAATGAGAAAATATCAATTTATAATTTCAGATTACCCTTTTCGGAAATATTAGTACTGCATTTTTAACAAACAAATATACTGAATGTGGTCAATATGGATTTATATGTGAAACTTCAAATAGATTAAGACTTTGCGAAGGAGATAACCTATTTGGTCCTGCTTTCAACTGTCCTGACAACACTATCTGCAACGAAGACTCGAGTAACGTTTGTGATAACTCCATTAACTACGTTGATCCCGTATTGAGACGAAATTTGCGCTGCATCAGAAACGAAAGAGTCGCCGATCCTACCGTTCCGGGATGTAAAGGATACATTCTGTGCATACCTGACAAGAACCGGTTTCAGGCTATTAAATTCAAATGCGCTGGTGACACCATTTTTAATGGCCTTTCACGCACTTGCTCGTCACGGGATAAGTATAAGTGTCCCCTGTATGATACTAGAGCAACGACTTCGAGATATTTCCTCGGACAAAATGACAGGATGGATGTCTACCAACACTCGAGTGGCAACCGTTATTCTCCAGGAAATCACAACAGGCCCATAGATTGCAAAAATTATAAATTCACCGTAACACAAGACAAGAGTCCAGTCCGCGCGACCTACTTCTGCCCACCGCGCCCTGCTCATGGAGACTCCGCTGTCCGCTGCACAATATTTTCGAACCAATTTTGCATTACACTAGAAAGACATGATCAAGATCAGTTCATTGAAGGTGTCGGGGCAGCGTATCGTAGGCCCCGAACGAAAAGCAACTGATATAATAAATTAAATACTACATATTCTTAACTTTTACAAGACTGAAATGTAGCTTCATTCTACACCGGCAAATTTAATAAAATGTTTTGGTATTATCTATAAATAAAACAGCGATACAATTACAATTCGTTTTAATCGTGAATATGCGCCCTTTTGGAGTGTAACTTTTAGAAAATCTTTTATGTTTTCAATTGATTCAAGTGTATTAAAATAAAGTAAGTCATTATAAAGTTCTGAATGAATAAATTATGAGGTATTACAAACACAATGAACCCAGTTACTTCTAAAATATCTCTGACTCTAAACTGAGCTGCATTTACACATTAACGTTAATATGTTATTAGAGGTCATTACGAATCAATGCAATAATAAATATCCTTTGGATATTACTTAAACGTAAAAAATAAAGGTTTTGTTCATTAGCATACGAATATTTTATTACATAAAATAAATTAACATTGTGGTATAAGTCCTATAATTATTATATCAATTTTATCCACTATAACATTAAGTTAACCACACTCATAACTATCATTGTCGACACACTTTTCCTTTTCGGGATGAAACACCTCATCTGAATCACACTTCTTCGTCTTCCGTTTGAATACAGATTTAGATTTTTCAGAGCAGACGTAATATTTTCTACAGTCGTGTGGGTCCGGAAACTTGCCCTCTTTTGTACACATATTTTTCTTTGCTTTTTTGTTTTTTTCCTTTTCCTTCGACTTATTTTCTACCGTACTCTGACCGCTGGCTTTATTTGAGTCATTGTCGACAGATGACGACATTTGTTGATCTCTAATACATTTAACATCATATTTATGTAAATGGTAGCCATCCTGACATTGAAACTGAAATTGCACATAGGTATTTTTATTTTGAACACAAATGTAATATATATTACTTTTAAACGCGTCACCGAATCTTCCACTTTGAGTGCAACGAAACTGATTATGCCGTATGCAGTGGGATAAATTTTTCGTACACTGTTTTTTTATTTCACTAAAAACTGTATTAACAGGACATTCGCCAAGTAACGGTTGCATTCTACCAATGCAGATATAAAATTTCCTGCAATCATTTTCATCTGCATACCTGCCTCTGAAGCGATTCTGACATGTGAATAAATCTTTATTTGCAATACGTTTATAATCTTTTGTAACTGTCGTGTCTTGTGACGTGTTCTGTAATACTTTTCTTGCTACATATATTTCAGGAACAGTGGTATGTTTAAATATTGGCTTACGTTTTTTGTTACTAATATGTATAGGATTAGATGGTAAAACGGTAAAAAAATTGTCGTCTTTATGAGCAATGTTTTGCACATTGTTTATATCATAATCAGGTTTATTTCTTATTTCACTTATTTTTAATGACAATGGATTATCAGTTGTTTTTCTTTCTTGTAATACCGCAAGTAGAGTTGAAACTGGCACCTTCGGCACAGTGTCGACAGCAATTTGTATTCCTAAATTTTCAGAATATGACTTTGAATTTTGATTAGTAGAAAATACTGTAGGGATTGATTCATTTTGAAGAACATTTAAATCATTATTTTTTGTTTTACCAAAACTTACTGTCGTAGGATTAACTCCGGGTAATATATGGACTAACGTATCTTTCCGTTCGTTTACAAAATTATCGTTATTTTCTAACATTTTATTCATACTTCTAGTTGCAAGTTGTGGTTCTTTCGTTGTTAACATGTAATTATCCAATACCTTCATTTCATGTGTTGACGTTGGATATGATGAACTTAAAACAGAGTGAAGTTCTGTACCTTTTGTTGTTTGGGTATTCATTGCATCACTGATTATATCAACTTTATTTTTAAACTTATTATTATTGTACTGAAATATATTCCCCGCTCTTCCAGTTACAGTTTCGGGAATTGTGGGTGAAAAGGTGTCAGTAGCCAAAACTTTTATCTCATCCGTTGAAGTTGTTGTTGATGAACCCGAAACTGAATGAGCCATAGTATTTTTAACGAATGGGTTATTTACTAAATCACTAATATCCACTTTATTTTCATAATTATTATTATTGCTGATTTGAAAAAATTGTCCCGTGCCTTCAGTTGCAATTAGTGGATTTATAGTTGTACTTTTATTACTATCCGGAACTTTTATATGATCTTCTGGTGCTGGTGTTAAGGAACCCAATGTAGAATGAGCAAGCCGGGTACCCACAGTGTAGTTAATTACCGCATTTGCTTTATTTTCCAAATTGATAGTGTTATTATTCTTTCCAAATATTTTCTCTGTACTTCCAGTTACTGTCTGTGGATTTATGGTACTTATTTTGTCACTATCCGAAACATTAAATATATCAGTTGAAACTGGTGTTGACGAACTTAAAACATAATGAGCTACAGTTTTCTGAGCAGGTTGGGTTTTCAATAAATCACTATTTAACACATCTACTTTATTTTCAAAATTACTATTATTGTATTTTAATATGTTGCCAGTTCTTTTAACTAACATCTGTGGATTAATGGCAGTAATTTTGCTACTAGGCGAAACAGTCAATTGATGAATTGACGCTTGCGTTGATGAACCCAAAGTAGACTGAATTACAGATTCCTTAACAAGTTGTGCATCAACCACATCAGTGATAATCCTATCTACTTCATCTTTTACATTACTTTTTTTACTTAATAATTTCTGTGTACTGCTTTTAATTGCAACTTGTGGATTTATGGTGGTAATACTGTTACTACTTGAAACTTTTATTACATTTCTTGGAGCTGACGTTAATGTATCTAGGACAGAAGGAGCTACAATTCTCTGAGCAGGTTGTGTATTTATCATTTTACTGATTACCACATCTGTTTTATTACCATAATTATTATTGCTTTCAAGTATCTTTTCTGGAATGTTAGATATTTGATTACTAGCTGAAACTTTCATTTCATTCGTTAAAGCTGGTGTAAATAAGCCCACAGTAGATTGATCATTAGTTTCCTTAGTAAGCTGGGTATTCACTGTAGTATCCCTTATTACCAAATCTACTTTATTTTTCAAGATATTATTTGCATTATTGTTAACAAATATATTTTTTTTGCTTCCAGGGACCGGTTGCGAAAGTATTGTAGTCAATTTGCTTATAGTCGAAAATTTCGTCTCTTCAGTTGAAACTAGTTTTGATGAATCCATACCAAAATAACCTACAGTTTCATTATCAAGCTGAATATTTGAAATATTATTATTTATTACCATATCTGCTTTATTTTGAATATTATCACTTTGAAACATGTTCAATATTTTTCCGATTGCCATTTGTGGATTACTGCTGATAATATCTTTATTAGACAAGTCTCTAATTTTATCTACTGAGGCTGGTGTAGATGAATTCAAAATAGATTGACTTACAGTAGTAGTATGAGCAGGTTGTGTAATCACTGTTTCGGCAATGATCGTATTTACTTTATGTTTAATATTACTATTTTCAAATACTTTCTCTGTGCTTTTAGTTGCATTAAGCGGATTTATGGTTGTAATAATGTTACTAGCCAAAACTTTTATTTCATCTGTTGATGACAAAATTGGTTGATCTATAGTGTCCTTAATTATCTGAGTATTAACTGTATCGCTAATATCCGCATTATTTTCAAAATTATCATTATTATATGAAAATGTAGTTCCTGTACTGGCAATTACGAATTGTGGAGTCACGGTAGTTATTTTGTTACTAGCCATAACTGTATCCGTAGTAGTTGTTGCTAATAAACACGAAACAGATTGAGCAATGTTTTCCTGTACAGGGTGGGTACTCACCGCATCATTGATCACATCACTTATCACTTCCATTACATTTATGAAATTATTTTGGTTTTTAAATATAGTACTACCAGTGACCATTTGTGGATTATTTGAAGACTTGTTTTTATTAGCTGAAACTTTAAAGTTATCCGTTGCATCTGATGAACTCGAAACAAAATGAGCTGTAGTTTCCAGAGGTGGTTGAGTATTCTTGCTATCTTTGTAATATGTTCCCTGTAATATGTTTCCTGCGCTTTCAGTTGCAATTCGTGGAATTATGGTAGTGTAGATATCACTTACAGTAGCTGTTACAGGAGGTAAAACAGAATCCACTACAGTGTCCTCAGTAACTTTAGTACTCACTGTACTCATTACCATACTTTCTTTATTTATAATACTATTATTATTTTGAAATATTTTCTCTGCGTTTTCAGATGTAACTAGTTGATCTAATGTATTGTTGTTACTAGCAGTAAGTTTAATTTTGTCCACTGAAATTGGCTTTAATGACTCTACTTGGGTATTCACTGTACGATTACTTATGTACCCCAGATGTGATTTATCTTCATAAATATTTGAACTATTTAAAGTAGTTTCTAATACAACTTGCTTTATATGCTTGTCGTCCGTTAATTGCTTGAGTTTTAGCCCTTTATTCTCTGCAGCAACAAATTCCGTGACATTTTCATTTACTTCATCTATTTTGGGTAATAATACACTGTAGGTGGTTTTAACTGTAGGAAACATTCCAATATCTACATTGGGCTGCGGTTTGGTTGTTATTTCTATCATATCCGATTTGTAATTTACATTATATAATTCCGTGACTTTTGATTTAATTTCTAAACGTTCTGTTATAGGATTAACTGCACTTCTATTTGTATCTTTATCACTTAATATTTCGGTATTTGACATTTCTATATTAATTGTTTGATGTTGTTGTGGTAATAACACAATTTTTAGTTTTGTATATTGACCTTGAACAGCATCATTCAATAATGGCATTGAATTATTTCCTGTAATATTTTTATCCATTATATCAAGTTCAGTAATTATTTTGTCCGATGTAAAATTTTCACTATTATTATCTGATGCCATGGACGTAAAATTTTGTGACAAAAACGTGTCTTTTATATTAATACTACTAGAAGTAGATATTGTATCTGAGAAATTAATAAAAATGTTAGTTACATTCAAGATATTGTTTTCATCAGATGATGATACAAACTTATCCGGCATTTCTGTAGTCGAAGAATATGAATCCTGTATTGGAAGCAGTTCGTCTATTTTCATCGTATTTGTAGATATATTGATATTATCTGCATATACTTGGTTAATTGGAATACCACTTGATCCTAATGCAGGTGCAGGTTCTGTATTTGCATAAACAAAAGCATCAGTCGTAATGTTTTCATTTGTTATATACTCGTATGATGTTATTGTTGATGATGATGGTATACTTTCCGCAAAGGATTTTTCCTTAACTATTGGACCTTGGGTCAAAAGTTTACTGTAATCATTTGTTGTATTAATCAACGCCAACGAATTTTCCGTTGTTGCTTCCTTTGTAACATTGTAAATTTTGGTTATTCGCGTCGAGTCTACTTTACTTGTATTATCTTTGTCGGTTAATAGATCATACATTTCAGTTAGCAAACTGTTTTTTAAAGTCGTTTGGTATTTTGGAGATAGAATATCATTTATATCAGTATTGCTAGGAAGGGGTGGCATTTCTGTTGTTATTTTCTTCGTAATTTCAACAGATGGGATGTGCCCAGTTGATGGGCTTTCAGTGTTTGGATATGGTTCAAAAGATAACGTACCAATTTTAGTAATTATAGGATTTTCTTTACTAGATATTTTTTTGTCTTCTAGCCAGTTCATCGTTGATTGATCTATTAAGTATAACATTTTATTCGATACATCACTTGAATTGTTTTTTTCAACATGTCTAAATTTCGTGTTATTAAATTCTGATTTATTGCTCGCTGTGGCAATTTTCTCTGTCGTATATTCAAATGTCACTGAAGGTAATTCTTGAGTACTTTTATCAAAATCAGTTGTTGCTGTAATTGTCGGAATATAATTACTTGTATCACTATTTGACTTAGTATCTTTAAAGCTGCGTATAAGTTCTGTAAGATTTTCTGTTATCAATTCCTTTGTGATTTCAGAATCTATTTGCGAGCTAAAAGTAGTCGATTCAGGTTTCTGTATCAAACTGTTATTAATTAAAAGTGGTATTTCTTTAAAAATACTTGAGAGTTCTTCTGGCGAAGTAGTTTCTGTAGTTATTTGATCCTGTAACGAATGTGTTGTTGTTACTTTCATAGTAGTGCTGGGTGCTTCCAACGACGCTATTGTCATATTCTGAGTTGCTTGCGCCGTGGTAATTGAATGAGGCATTGTTAATGTAACTCCTAGAGGTGTGTTGGTATTTACTTCATCTTGGAACAAATTCAAATTATTGCCTTTTATAATACTATTCGATGCTGTAGTAGTTTCTGTTTCCTTCTCAATTGTAGTAGCTTCTAAAGACTTGATTGTTGACTTCAAAGCCGAAAATGATGATACAGTTGTTACGGGAGCTAAAATTGTATTCTCAGTAGTCCTTGAGAATGTTGTTTGAAATAACGGATTGATAGAATTTGCATGCGTTGCCACGTCTTTTGAAGTAGTATCTTTCGTCATATGGTTATCTTGCATGAACAGAATACTACTTTCTGTGGCATAATTAGAGGAAAGTACTTTATCTGCTGTTTGTTCAAATAAATTTACCCCAGTTGTCGATGTTTGATTTTCTATAATACTGGAATTATAATTTTCTGTTAATGTTAGATTATCATTCTCAGATAAAATTTTGTTCATATTAGTTACAACAAGCGGTAATAACTTTGTAGTACCGTTACTGACTAAGTCTTGAATATCTTCAGATGTATTTTTGTTAAATGAGACATTTTCTTTATTCATGTAATCTGTTACCGAGGTGATCAAGTCTGGCAAAGTTGATATTGTTGGATTGCTATGGGTATGAGAACGAGAAACATCTTGAGAGTTCGAGGTTGACAAATGATTTGTACTAGTTTCCATTGTAGTTTCACTATGTATTAATGTATCCGCAGATTTCATGCCTGGCGTTTCATTTTTATTAAATGCTTCTTTGTCATTGATTGGTATACTATTCGTTGTATTTCTTTCGTTCGTATTATTTCTTGTCGTATTCGCTTCGATCGATTGTTCAGATTTCGAATAAAATGATATAGTAGAAACTTTTTGAAATTTATCCTTTGATATCTTTTGTGATTCGAGTGGTTCTCTTGTATCGTCGGGATTGCTTTGAGAAAACGTTGTTATTAGATTTTCCGCTACATATGGCTGGGTCGTGGTAGAAAATAGGTTACTTTGTGTACTTTGAGTTAGTATATTCGTATCTGTTTCAATAGACTGTGTAGTGACGCTTATCGTATTTAAATAGTCGCTTAATCTCGTCGTGGGATTTGGAATAGTTTCAAACTTAAAATTTTCCTCATCTTGTTGAATTGTCGATTCTATAGTGGTTGGTGCTTGGTATTCGCATTCAAAATAATTGGTTCCACGACACACCGTTGTCGAAGGACATTGAATCGTAAAATCATCAACTGTTTTTGAAATTCCAGCGCCTACATCCACACATATCATGAAATGTGTCGAATTAACGCAATGAAAGGGTTTTCCGGCACAGTCGATATTCGTTGACGAGGCTATCCGAAAATATACAAGCATCTGTAACGTTATGAAAACCTCTTAATGATCCTTAAAACTGTTCATTAATTTCGAAACTCTATATAAAAATTAAATCGTGAAACGAAAAAATATTCATTTGTTCCAAAACATTAGCGAATTTTAGGACACATAGGCTACAAAAAATACACCCGCGAAAATTAAAAAAAAAAACTTACCAATATAAATAATAATAAGTAGCATATTTTTTCGTTTTTAGAAGCCATAGCCACATTTCCATTTGTATTTGTATTTATTTGGAAATTAAAACAACCACTAAGTTAGGTCATACGTCAACAATCCTGCACAGCTTTATCGAGAGTAGTATGCTCCCTCAAATTTCAGTTACTTTCAACTGGCTCATATGTGTTTTGTTAGCATAGACGCCTCATATTTACAATTCACATCGCCATATGAGTAGATTAGAACGACATTAAACAAATAAAGTTGACACCGTATTTCCTGCGAACTCACTTGTTTTTCACTGAAACTGTGACACAAATTGAAACACCTGATTACCGTAGCAAGAAAAACCGTTCATCTTAAACGCACCAGAGTTTATGTGTGAACCAAACATATAATTTATGCTAATACTGATATACTTTATTTATTGCGCTGAAAATATTTTCTAATGTACATTGACAACCCTAAAATTTCATCACAATACATGTATATCTTGTCATTAAGAAAATATGTAATGTTATTTTGTGTCATCGTATGAATCAGAACTTGTGAAATATGTAGGTAATTATATTACGAGAACTGCTATGTTTTATGAACATTGACCTGAAATTGCGCTGTTAAAAACATTAGTAGGTAGTAGATAAAGTGACGTCTAACATTTCATGAGTAAAGGATGCTGATAAAAATACATTTCTGAAAGCCACGTGCTTTCTTTTCTGTTACTCTCTCTTATGTCTCTACTTATGTCGTAATGTATATTAATGTTAATCTCCAAGATTAACATGTACGAGTATCATGATCGATGTGACAATGATTGAACTCTTTCCAATGATTTTGATTTTCGTTGTAATCCTTAATGCAGGTTTAAAAATATTATTGGGTTATACGTACAGGATATAAGATTTAGTAACAAAACGTT
>DWPF01000398.1:0-11494 GCA_018251575.1 Cecropterus bathyllus | reverse complement strand
TCTGGGTCTGGGTGTTTGTGTATTCGTCTTTGTGTGTCCATGGCACCCACGACACAGGAGAAAATCCTTGTGTGGGGGTATGAGTGTAGAAAGCGTTTATGTTTATAATGTTGCCATATTGTAGCGCTCATTCAACTCTTTGTGTTCATTTTTAAAAAATTCTTTCAAATCTGAATCAAGCTATATTTATCCGTATACCGGTATACCCACGCAATATACATACGCAATACCTTCCTGAAATAAATAGAATATTTTCCATATAATCCATTGAAGTCTCTACGAATTTCCTTTAGAACATATTTATATAAACTTCCGTCCTCATTCTTTGTACGTTAGAAAATGGCAAAGGTTAAATCAGATATACAGTCTAGTGGTAAGATCCTTTTGTCGAGCAAAGGTTAATTGGACCATACAGCCGTTTTTTAAAGTAATGAATAGATCCTTTGAACAGCACAAAGGTTTGTAAAGCAGTTATTTTCCGTAAATTCTGATGGCATTCACAAAATGACACCCGCGTCATGGTCTGTAACGCTATATTTGGGTCAACTAGGTCAGGGCATGTTGGTTTTTACACGTGTCGAGGATGGGAATATATTGGCATAATAATAATGAGGAGTGTGCCATTTATATTCCTCCTCGTTATCATAATTATGCCGTGCGTATCTCTTTTGTTGTCTTTAGTAATACCGTATTCAAAAAAATCTTTAAATAGTGAAAAAAACGCAAAGGATTAATAAGCGTAAAATTTTCGATGTCGTAGCAAAGGAAAAAAATCAGGAGTGGTTGTAGAACTCGCTTTGATTTTCACTAAAATACTATGGAATAATTAGATGACTGGAAAATTTATTCATACTTTAATTGCAAAAATTATCTTAATTTAACTTGAAAATAAACGGATGTTTATTAAACATTACAATCTAAAAATACATTTAACTTTAATTTTTTGTGGTTGTTGGCTGTTATTTCTAACAAATTTATCACTCTTTTTTACTGCTGTAAAGTGTGTATTATAATAAAATCTACGTTAAAAAGAAAACTTGACTTTGAAAACAATGCGAAATCATGTAATTAGTACCTACGCATTTATACAAAACATGGGATTGTTTTATTGTGGTAGAGAACTTATAAAAGCGTAAAAATAAAAAGATAATTATCTCTACGCTTCAAGAAGTACTCGTTGAAAGTTTACTTTTGTATTTCTTGACGATACAGAGTAAAATGAAAGGATAAAAAAATGTGTATGATTAAATCGGACAATTATTTTTCTGGAACATTTTTCTCGTGAATTCGAAATATTACTTTATCAAAGTACTAAAAGAATAATTGTTGTATAATAATCTTAATCTTTGAAGCTAAAAGTCGCCAATATAAAGCTTACTCGTAAGTTTAGACGAGGTCCCCCAGGCTAATTGACGAACTGATGGAAGTCCAATAAATTTGCTGATACGTATTTTAACAGCTTCGTCATTATCATTAACATGTTTCAGTCCACATAACATTTTTCACCTATTTCTAGCGTGAAAAAGTTCTTGCGTTTCGGTAGAGGGGTGTGGCTGCCGGTTTACTTTTATATGAGGCGACTATCTTTGCCTTGAGCAAATACTACCTTTGTTCTATATGAAGGTGCTTACAGATGTCCATGAGCGGCAGTAGCCACTGACCAAACGGTCTGCATGCTCCATCATAACGAAAGAACCTTTTACCGTATTTAAATACTATGATGTCTAGTTGCAATCAGTTAGTATGATATGTATATAAATACCGGTTTATTGATGTTTTTCGTTGATGTCACATATTTCTTATCAAATTCACGCATTGCGCAACCAATCAAGTGGCTCGAATATGTTCAGAGTGGAATTTGACATCTAATTATACATTTTGGCCGCGTGACAATCCGCCCTCAACGGGTTCGCGCAAATATACCGAAATACGATTTATGTTCTATTTCTGCGACATTCTGCTAAGCAATACGGTAAGCCTGAGTTTTGAAGAAGCGTGTTTAGTGTCATGAGAGGTAAAAACGATTGTAGTAACAAGAAAAAGAAACATCTGTAACCGAAAGGGATACGTTACAGGATGCGTTACGTAAAGGATGCGTTACGTTACGTTACAGAGTTACTTCATATTTTTAAAATATTTTATTTTTAAAGGATATTTTTCTATGGGTGCGTGAGATCGGCGCGAATGTTTTAGCTTTTTAAAGCTTATATTTTCGACTAATGCTGGAAAATCATAAAATCTAATAAAGATAATGTTATAGCTTCAAATAGTTATCTTTTCCTAGTGAATTATGTTCCTCAAAGGCCTAATTAATTTACGTATTAGAATAATTGCAATATGAATATGAAATACATACATATATTGCAAAGTTAAAAAATGACATTAAATGAGGAGTTCTATTAAAATATTGTCATATTATATCTTTCATTAAAATTTCATCTAGCTCTATGTAAATCAAATGTTTTACGTTCAAAAAGGTACCAACTCATAAATTTAAGTAAATTGTAAAAAGTAAATAAGTGCCTAAAATCATTCGTAAATAAAAATATATGTTTTTATTTGTTCAGAGTCGTTGAAAATAAAATAAATCCGAAGAAATCCTTTGTAGGGATTTTAAGAACATTACGATTTTACGAGATCCCACGCAACTGCGAATTCCTGTTTAGCCCTCTTTATGCTTCTTGAGAAAGGTTAAAGCACTTCAGAAACTTGATCGGCTTAATGAAGAAAATTGTTTGCCCCTTAAATTCTATTAAAAATTTCGTAAAAACATCTTGAAAGCATTATCGATACCGGAGAAATACTTGTGATTTGTAAGTGCCCTGTAAGCCTATACAAAAAAAAACTTATATAGAAATTTCATTTAAAGCCCTTAAGTTATAAAGACCTACGATTATTTAAAGACAAAAATATGTAGTACCTACTTACAAGTCTTAGTAAAATATTAATTTATTACGTTTCATTTAAAACATATTTTTTAAATTATGACATTGAATAAATATTAATTTAAAAAGATACTAGCAAATTAAATCCAAAACATTAAATATTACTCATATATAATGTTTTGGATTCTTGGAATTTAGTCCATTTCTATAGAAAATTTAGAACTGATGTATATAATTTTGTAGCTAATTAAATCTTTTGATATTAATGAATGATTACATGATAGAGCTGCGATATTACTCTTTAGGTGTTTGTCAAGATAATCTTTAACCTAAAATAAAAAGTATCATGTTTTTCAGGCCGATCTAGATGTTATCCGGGTATGTTTTATACGCTCTCCCCAGGGAAAATAAGCTTGCGACGAGAAAATAGATTACAATATTACTTTTAGTATAGATGGATAAATTACATTTTATTTCATAAATTACAGCCATCAAATCATATAAGATTCTTATTTGAAATATATGAAATGAATTCCAGAATAAAGTTAGTACCTAAAACATCAGCAGAAACAAAAAATCTGATAGTAATCGGCGTGCATAATCATAAATCATTAAAAAAACTCCGGTAGCACGTTACATTATGAACATTTCCGCTTCAAACACTAACATTCGCTCCCTTTCAACATAATAGGGCATCAATCTAGCGAACAAAACACCGTAAGCCATTACAAGACTTACAAGCGTGGCTGTCCGCTCGGCTATTTCCCTTTTTAATTTATTCACATGTGAAGTAATTTGCAATTGCAATGCGTGCATCCTTTTTTCTTACGCATCGGAGGTTAGCATGACCGGGCGTGACGTCACGCCGCAGCCGCCATTACCGTCTGCGCGCGCGCCCCTCCCGCGCCCCGCTGTCTGAGAGAACGGCTGACCAGTGACCTTGTCGTGCCGTCCCGCTCTGGCACACGGCGGCCAACGCGCGCGACAAGGACGCGCGAACCGGTGTAGAAATAAGTTGTTTGTGCACGAAAGGTTCTCTTCTCTTATTTATTTTAATGTTTTTAAAAATCGCATTGTAATACGCGGTCAAGTTAGGTTTCGTTCGTCAGGGGTAACGACCTTGAGCTCGCTTAGCAACCGCACAGCCTTAATTGTTACGTCAAAACAGAACGACGATAAAATAGCTTCGTTTTAGTTTTGTTACAAAAAATGAGCACGAAAGTTGCGCCTTTTTGCGGTTTGCTGCGTTTTTCTCCGTTTTTTGTTTATACAAGAGCTATTTCTACCTACCTTTTGTTTCTTTTCTAGCTTCAGTTAAGTGGTTAAGTACTTAGCTAGTTAATATCGGACATAAATTTGTAATGTTCACCTTTGGCTTATAGAGCCATATAGAGCTAACTATCAAACCGTGACGAGTTACCCTACAAAAGTGTAAAACCTCTTCGATAGGTTAAGATTCTAAAGATAGCTTTCAACATAAGAAAAAAATGTTTTAAACGTTTCTCTAATTTAAATGAACGGAGCAAATGAAAGTCCTTTAATTTTGAATATATTGTAATATTGTTCTAATTATTAAATATAATGAAATTTAACACGAATAGGTAAAGTACCCAATATCATATTTATATTAAAAAATGTATATTAAGAATTTTCATAAGTTTAATATGTAAGTTAGTATTATTATTCGTATAGCAATACAGATGTTTTCTTGTCATTTCAGTGCACTATATTTGCATTATTATGTTATTAATTTTCATGATATAAGAAGGACAACAAATAACATTGTTATAGGTAGGTACATATAAATAAAATTGAAGTGTCTGTTTGTAATATCAAAAAACTTTTTACCAAATGCATATGAAAGTATATACGATACTGATAACAAAAAAACAATTACTAAATTTTTTGTCTGTCTGTCTGTTTGTTCCGAATAATCCCTGAAACCGCTGGACCGATTTTGACGGAACTTTCACTGTTGGTTAGCTGATGTCATAAGACAACTTGTTAGGCTACTTCTATTTTAGAAAATGTAATTAGGGTTCCGCACAAAAAAATTAATTCCCAGAAACTGCGTGCGCTCTACGAGCGTCTGTTGCTATCAGTCCTCTCTGAAACAATGCTATAATATTAAAATTGTAGAAGGTCTACAATTTCGGTTATATGTAACCATGTCAAATTATATTTTTTAAATGCGGGTATAACCGCGGGGCTCAGTTTGTGTATAATTAAACTTAATGCACTTACAAAATTATGATATTAAAATGGAATAATCAATTTTCTTTCACGTATTTAATATTTAGTTGACAAGATAAGATCAATGCTCTATTCCTAATAACTAGGCATAAATTACTGTACGGATGTAGCCTAATAAATAGAAAATATTCGTATATTAAAATTGCGTAAGATAAATAATTTCGTTACGCGCAATTTATGTGACGGCCATTGTCGCGGCGGAGACATGGCGGAGCGCGGCGAGTACTACGGCTTCATGAATATTTGCTACGAGGGGGTCTCACTTCACTAACACAGGACGATCCGGGATTAAGTTAAAAATATTTTTAAAACACTTGGATGAACAATTCTAAATACCCAAAGAAATAGATTAAATATTTTTGTGTAATAAGAGCAGTAATAGCCTAATGTTTAAAACTCGGCCGTTTTAATCGAGGGTCTGAGTTTTAAGTCCCAGTATTGAATCCCAGGCCCGGACCACTTATCTATTTTAAAATGATGAGTGAATTAGAAATTAATTATCACTGCTTTACGGGGAAGTTAAATATCGTGAGGAAATCTACACACCTGAGAGGTCTCTAAAAAAAGTTCTCAAAGGTGAGTTTAGTCTATTAATTAGCGTCTGGCCACCGCAGCCTATGTTTACGGCTTAAAACTCTCCCACACATGGAGGAGACCCGTGTGCAGCAGTGGGACGATACTGGATTGATGAAAAATAATATTTTTGACAATTGATATCGGATGTGCTCCGTGTGGAGCTACTAGATAAATAAATAGGTATTATACCAGACAAAAGATGCATTAAACTTCTTATTCAATTTATTAACCGACGGTACAATTAATATAAAGAAACAATAGTGGCGCCGTTAAGAGGAAGTTTTAAGCATAGTTTTAACCATTTTATTAAACCGATTCCGCACATATAAATGAGGGTAATCCCTCGTAGGTCCATTTAGGTTTGTGACAAGATTTATGAGGGTTAAGTAGAAGCGGTATCGATGCTGACTGTATTAAAAAGATAATTCTGCCATGTTTAGATTACTTTATTATGAATATGATTGATGGGAAGCATGAAAAGATTGTATATTTTGCCCCGCAAAATTAAAATAGGTATATAGGAATTTATGTAAAGGATTATTTTATGGAAGGTATATTTCGCACCATAGGTACATAAGCGTAAAATTCATTCTAAGAGCGGTATTTCCAAAGTTTACAAAGCGGTAGAACCATTGTAGTTCCACCGGGAGGTATAACGGTACCTCTTTTAAGCACGAGGTAGTTCTTGCGTCTCGGTGGAAGGTTGCAGTTGCTGGCTCACTTATATATGAGGCGCCCATCACTACGATGGTCACCTCATATAGGGGGAAAACAATTGCGGGAGTAAAAACGCATCTGTGATCGATTTCAGATAGAAGTTTTGTACTATATGACGTAGCTTATCGATGTTCATGGACGGCAGCAACCATTTACCGTTTAATACTTGAATCTTATAAGAAAACAAACTGCTTATAAAGAGACCTTGACAATTATATTAGGCCTTGTACAAAAAGTGTGTTTGAGAACCATTATTTTTACACTACAATAGACTTTTCGCAGACGTCATAATTAAATGAACAGCATTTCCCAAGTGGTTACATGAATTCAATTACGTATTTAAAGATGAAATGTCCAGACCTTTAAGAAATACCTTTCTAGAGAGAAAAATAGCAAGTCTTAAAAAGCCAGGCAAATTTGATTAAAGCATTCTTCGTAACAATAAATTATGTCTCGGGCACGAGGACACCAAAAAAATTCTGCGGCGAAAAGATACTCCCACGTTCGGAAGTTAGAGAAAACCTTTGATAATAAATTGTAAAGAAAAAATGCCTCTTCAGCACGAAACATTATTTGTAGGTACTTGAATTATCAGCCACGCAATATCGCACAAATACTTATTCGATTCATTCAGGAATGATAATCTTATTAAAATATCGGCTGGAAAGGCAAAAGATATTATTATCTTTGACGTCACAAACACTAAATAATTTAAATAAATTATGATTTTCTCATTCAGATCTTTGTAATGGAGCTCCTCAATGGACCCTCAAAGGTCACAATGATCACAATGTCACAACAGAACTTAACAAAGATGTATATAACTTTCTGTACCTCGGCCTAAACACTTCTCTTTCTTGGAAACAGTAAGGAATACGCTATCGTTGTTAAGCTACTTTTCTTGCACACGCCAATACAGAAGAATATTTCAGTGAAACGAGAATAAAAGGTGACTGACACGACAACGTAGATGATGCTTCATATATATACAGATTTGAAACAGTGAATGCTGTCGAATGACACACGGAGCACGTATTTTGTCGTGAATGGAACAATTTCATGCGAATGTCGAGGAATGCACCTGCACTCCTTCACCGACAGATAAGACGTGTCGTGGATACACTTGAACTGCTAAATATTGTGCTGCTGCAACAATTTCATATGTTGTATTTATATGTACATGCTTTTGTTTATAGCAGGGATGGGCAAGAGACCCTTAGTCAAAAATGAACTGATATTTTCTGAGATATCAGTTTCGACGACCTCCGTGGTGGAACGGTCACCATATTCGGTGACACCATACGGTCTGACACGCAGTGGGTCCCGTTCGGTCCCCGGCCAGACAGACATCAGAATGATGAGTTTAGATTTCTGTTCTGGGTCTGAGTGTCTGTGTATTCGTCTTTGTGTGTCCATGGTACCCACAACACAGGAAAAAATCCTACTGTGGGGCTGTGAGTGTAGAAAGCGTTTAAGCGTTTAGCGATTATGTATAAATTCTATATCCATGCTATGTATATCCCTCATGACCTAATTACTTGATAAATCCTACCTCTACTTTTATCTATGGATAAAAATACCAATTTAAAAACTTTGCGGTTACCTATAGGTTCTATATGAACCACTTTGAGAATTTCTGGTGTGTAGTATATAGAGATTTGATTGACAATACAATTTATATATTTTTGAGATTTCAGTGTATTTGAATGGCACTTTATGATGAAATAAAAAGGATAGTCCTTAGTATTCATCGTTGTCACATGGAAATTGCTGTGTGGTTTACCTAGAAAAGCGTTATTCCTCTTGTTTCGGGGATGCTGTAGAGACGACTTAGGGATTAGGGATTAGACTATTTATCTGCTACGGTTAGCAAGCCTTACACCCAAAAAGATAACAAACCAAGCAACTTGTAACTTTTCATTAACTTACCTTTCAACATTTCATTTTCACATTTATAATATCAAGCAACAAGTACGAATAGTACGAAAAAATGTTAATAAAATTGAAAATACAGAATGCCGCTTGCATTCTCACAGTCTATCAAAGAATACATATGTGTAAGTACACAAAACATAATTTTACTTTAAATTATGTTTTGCTTTCGCTTCAAGATGTATTCATGTGATTATTCCGTCCACGAAATAGAGCGCTAACTTCCTGAGTCACACCGTCGCAGCTGCCTACCGCGCTATCTGCTCGGGCTCGCTCGGTTTCAATGGACCCATTACCGTAGACACGACTTCCAATGTCCTGACACGAACGTATTGCACTCGCAACATTCCCACTTGCGACGAAATCATCGGACACGTCCTGATTTAGAAGTTTTAAATGAGCAAATGATAAAGCTTATAATAAAACCCTTTCTTTATACTAATAATTCTACTCGAGGATTCGCGTATTAAAAATTAGTAAAAATTAGTGTCTAATTGCATGGTACACTAGCATGTGACTCATATGTTCTACTCGTAACATAAAGACAATCAAGAAGATGATTATTTTTACCCATATTATACACGCAATTAATGCTTTGACTTTATACTTTTAAGCAAATAAAAAGGCAATTGCTTCAAAATTGTATAACGAAGCATTAAAAGCTTTTCATTTCATATAGATAGATGTAATAATATTCGTGTCTGGAAATTTACAGTAATTTATACACACTTTACGGACTGTGTCCTCATATGAGAACAATCAAACTAAACCTACTCGGACTGCTCGGACGACAGTCCGTGATTAGGCAAGGTTCCGGTGAGCCCCGGTAGCGGTGTCACGAGTCGGGCGGGTCCAGTCGTGTCAGAGTAAATCAGATGTTGGAAGATAACGCCATTGTTCGCCAGAGGTGCCCGGGACGGAATGCAGCCGGTAACTTCAATCACGCTCCTGACAGCCAGCGACAATCACCAGAATGAGTAGCACAAAGGGCGAAGCCTTAAGTTAAGTTGTACAAAGGCAGGCGCTGCGTTTGATCTGTCATTCATTAGTACTAGTTAGATAAAGACATTCACAATAAGCAAGATATTTTGTGTATGTTTAATCGTTAGATTTCCAAGATAATTCCATCACAAATAGCTACGGCAATTGAAACAGTATGCAAGTGACGTAACTAAATCTGAACTAAAATCAGTGGTTAAAGTCGGCTGTCATGCTTATTTTATAAGGCACGAAATTCAGAACATACACGCTGAAGTGAATTTAGGAGGCATTATTATTGTTAATCTATAGATTCTTTGAGTGATTGTGAGTGAACTGTTTGGAAATGGATAACTTCAAATCATTTCGAATACAAAAGATTCCATTTAAGCATGAATAATATATTATACCTAAGGATGATTTTATTTTTGTTCATGAACTTCGACGTTTAGTAACATGCTTACTGTAGGTACATCTACCAATCTATTTTTCTGAGGTTGAGCTTCCAACACATGCCTGAAAAGTAGGTATGTATCAATCAAAAGCAAGGTTTTAAACTCATTCTATCGTTGGTTGCGCATGGTGCAGGCAGCCGAAATCCTTGAACGAGGTCGCGAGGATGTGGGGAATAGCGATTTATCCGCGACCCGGCAAGATGAATCGCCCGCCGATAACATTTTGGCGCGAGTTGTTTACGCAGCGATATAAATTTACTTTAATAATGGGATACAGCGCGACTGACATTTTCATTAACGGGCAGCGGCCCCGGTGACTCATAAATGTCTTATTCCAGATAGCTCCAATCTGGGTTATTTTAATACAGACGTGAGATTGCATCAGGCTATAATAACGTTTTCGTTTTCTACACCGACCCATTAAGATTACAACGGCGGGTTCCATTTTGATTTTAACCGCCGATATCAGGCGTATTCCAATATCATTTAGTTAATCCATAATTAAATCCTATGATTACAAAAGTACTGGTCTCAATAAGATATACAAGAACTCGATCCTTTTAGATTTACTTTCAGTTAGAATCCAGTTAATTTGTATGCTACGGATAGCAGAAGTATACGACGAAACTCACACCTAAAATATCAATGACGTGACGAAAGAATCAAAGAAGGTATGGAGCGTCACTAATCGGAGGTAGCAGTGACAAATGGCAGCGGGGCCCATACTGATGGGGCGACGGCACCCCTTGCGCAACACTACACCCCTCCCCTCGCCAATCCCTTCGCGGTGATAGAGGTGCTAATCTGAGGTCATCAATCGACTTAGACTCAATAATTAAATTACTAAAGAGTGATTAACAGGCTATATTACGGTGATCAAGTCAGCTGCGGTGGGCGTTAAAACAAAATGCAATTTAATTATTAATTCTATTTAGTGGCAGGATGTAATCGTAATACTAAGCCTAATAATTACAAATTCGTAGATATAAAGACATGATATAGAGATATGATATTGCCACCTGCAACAAAATATATTGAACAATTAAATAATAGTATTTTCAATAAACAATTAAATTGTAGAGACCGGGTTAGTTATATGTACTCGAGTTATTATCCGTATTTTAAGCATAGATTCAAATAGTAAAAATTAGGTTACGTTACGGTACTTCGGTATTATTTACTTTTCTGTGTCAATATACTGTTCCTGGAAATAAATTCACACTTGTTCATAAACACTTAAAGTGTCAAAAATATATCAATACACTGTCGGCGACACTAGATAAACACTTATCCAACATGTTGAAAGTGTCGTTATACCGGCCTGACAGCGCTCTATTGCCGTGCGACACAAATAGACATGCGGTCATTGACGATTTACCTCTACTGGGAACTGAGATGAAATGATTACACTACCTGCATTTACTCTATTTACACACTTCATAACACTTTATTGTGAATATTTCATTATATCAACATAGTTTTTATATGATTAAGATCAATATTATTTTAATCAATTATATACAACATTTCCAACTAAAAAAAAACTGTACAAAGAGACTTATGAATAGGTATGTAAACATATTAACATGAGCATCACTTAGTAATAAATTTACACACTGAATTTACAAAATAACTATGTATACCTATACTACTTATCTAACCGTAAGTAAATGCATAATAGGGTGGCACCTCACACTG
>DWPF01000397.1:0-11503 GCA_018251575.1 Cecropterus bathyllus | reverse complement strand
AAGATTTGACATTCCGTTCTTCTCCAGTTTCTCCAGTCACCGACATATATAAAATGATAGGGTTTTGTAAGGAGCATCGGAAAAACACAATAACTTTAAAAGTTTTATTTGTTTTTAAACATCTTTGAATATACTCACTTGTGTCACTTGTTTCAGAGGATGACCTCTCAAGTGACACAGGAGAGGACAAAATATATGATGATCCACCAGATTTGTTCAACGAGGATGTCAAACGTTATGGCATGGCATATGCAAAATACAAAGCCAAGGTTAAAGCCGAAGAACCAGACCTAAGTAACAGTAACAACTATGTGCACTGTTCAAAAGTCAAAGACTTGGATGAGGAGGCAATTGATGGGTATAAAGATGACAGTGACGATGGTTTTTACTACGGCCAAGAGGAAGATACACAGCAGTTCCGAGAACAGTATGAGGAACAGGATTCATCAGATGAATACAGCCCAGATTGAGTTCAGTCTTCGATCATTTGTTACTATATAGTTTTATTATAAATAAAGATTATATTTTATATTTTTATAACTGCGTCTTGTATATGCTGAGAGCACTACTATGCCGCTGTTTTGTCCACTATATTATCATTATTACATTTACCGTCAACCCAATATTGTCCCACAGCTGGGCACGGGTCTTCTCTCAGATTGAGAGATTTTCAGGCCATAGTCCACTGCACTGGCCAAGTACGAATTGGTAGATTTCACTCACCTATGAGAACTTTGTAAAGAACACCCAGGTGTTTAGGTTTCCTAACAATGTTTTCCTTTACCATAAATCAGTGATAATTAATTTTTAATACGCACATAATTTTAGAAAATTCAGTGGCGCGCGCCTCGCATTCAAACCTCAGCCCCTCGATTGAGTGGCCGAGTTTCAACCATTCACTGCTCATATTACATTTAAATGCATATAAAGTTCCGTATTTTTTGATACCAAAGTAACATTTTCAAATTCACGTGTACCGTAAACAATCCATATCAGTTGTGTAAATTAATAATGATTATTTCACTTGGTTAATATTAAACATTATTGAACAATCTTATTTAAACAATTACCTATAATATAGGTAATTGTTTAAATAAGATTGTTCTTTTTTAGTACAATTACCTATAATATATGTAATTGTACTAAAAAAGCTCCTATAAGTATCTATAAAAAATTTATTGGCCATTATTGAATTGAATATTCTCAATAATTGGATCCAAATATAAAATATAATCAAATGTATGAATAATCCATGTAGTATCAATTGGATATTTTGCCATTTCGACTACACTAAACGAATACCTGAAGTTGGATATAATAAATGTACACAGGATAATGTTGATAAGAGATATGTTCATTTTTCTACATGACATCTAGGTATTAAAAATATCTTTAATTACAGACTAATGCACCGTTATTAGTATAGTCATATTGTATTAAAAAAGACATTTTACATTACTCTTTATATTCAACTTTTTAAGCCATTAAGAACAAAATTGTTATGTGGTTAAATTTTAAGTTCTGCTATGAAATAAAGGGATCTTATATTAATGTTTAATATACTTTTTCCTGTTCACTGTATACTGTAATGAGTCATTACAGTATACAGTAAAATTTTATTTCGATTATGATCATGGAATGACTTTTTTGTTGGTCGTTATACTGCACAACCCCAGGGAAAGTAGATGACCTTACCTTCAAAATTGCTTAAAATGTCATCTACTGTTATTTTGTACAAAGATACTGTAATTTTAGTGGTTTTTAGGAGAAACTACTGTAATGTTATAATCATGATTTGGAAGCACTGATTGTGTTACTTATTTTTCTCTTTTGAGTTCAGTTAATATTAGAATATCTATCAAAATTGGTCTTTTGATATCTGTATATTCTAAAATGCGGTGTTAGTGAGAAATTTTTTGTACCATTTATTAATTTTATGTGATACTTTCTGATTGTTTCATAATAAAATTAAGGTGGATTTATAAAAGAGGAAGCAAATCTGTCGAGCAAACAATATAAACAATATTTGTACACAAATTTGTGTACTATATGTTGCATATAATTGGGTGGTAAAGATTGAATACGCTGATTCATATGGTACTAACAGGTGGGGTGCTAAGATCTTAATGGTGAGGTGTAATAAATAAACACAGCGTAATATTATGTGATAAATAATTTATTGTCGGGCGTATTTTTACAATATCATTGTATGCCTACATCAGTTTACGTGTATTATCACTTTATTGAACATCCTATGATTACAATTTTATTTGTATCAGTAACGAATGACGCCGTATATTTGCCGCTTATTTATCTGTCAAATTGCCACAGACTAAATAAGCTACATTGAAAATGAAATCTATAGTGGTAAAGGTACATTGGATTTCAACGTATATGCATCGTTTAGTTTATGGCCATTGGTACAGATTGCGCAAAATTAAGCGATTTTTATGTTTACATTTTTGTCTAATAATGAAGTTGAGAATGATTTTTATTTTATAAACGTCAAGCCATAACTTTATTCGAGAATTTCTTATATTTAAATACTATTTTAACAGAGATGTATGGCACGTCACATCAGATGCTGGATTGCATAATTGCAGTTTCATTATGTCATGATGATTTACTTCGCTATGTACAGTCGTGAACAAAAGTATTACGTTTCAAAAATAAAGACCATCGTATTTTTTAAATTATTATATTCTGAATGGAATCTTTTGTAACTGATTGGGACATAAGTAAAATATTCGTAAAATATTTTTACGAAGTTATTTTAATTTCTGATTAGTACTTTTGTTATCAACTGCACGTAAATAATGATCACTTTTAAAGTACATAGATGCAAGATCAACATTACGATTCTTCGAGACTTATTCCAAAGTTACAGACAGACGAACACAAATGAATACACAAATTTATATGTAGGTAGGTAAATCTACGGAATAAGTCTTGTATTCACTTAATTCTATAACTATAATTAGTGAGATACCTATAAATGCAAATTACGATTAATCTAGCGATGCTTTGGCATAGACAAAACGTGGTATTTTGCGAATTAATGTCATTAAACTTTATACACACTTTTCAAATGGATCTATTTTATGATATTTTTCTGTATTTGCTAGTCAGATATGTTTTTGTAATGAGATTAAAAAAAACAGTGGTTTATGTTTTGTGTTGATTGAAAAAATATTAATTTATTAGGCTCTCTAGGAATATCCCAGAGATATTTTGTCTTTTCTGAAAATCGTCTGTCATGTACAAACAAATAAAAGCAAGAAGGTTTTCGCCAAGTGGAATCTATATATAATATCTTTGGAATATACCTTAATGCCAAAATGTTTCTATGATATAAAGTGTGTATAATATAATATATGTTTTAGAAATTACAACCGCAAGGGGAAGTGATTAAAATACACGTGTCAAAATCGCGATATTAATAAATGTGGAATATTCATAGTTTTGTAAATCAAGACCGTATCACAATAAATTATAGACAACTGTTTCTAAAGCGACATTTAGCTTTTAGCTTTGGGGAAATTTTAAAATGTTTTATTATTAAAAAGCGGATTAGTGACCACTGGAAACTAAAAATTAGAACGTAATGAGCATTAATTGCTTTGCAAAGAATCGGTCCATAAAATTCACCTAATAATAATCGTTAATATTAAACAAAATTAACAACAAAGAAAGAACAATCACTTAGAACAAATGGTAATAAAATTTAGTTACAATGCGATAATATCTTTACAAATATTTACAATTTGGTATCTTTAACGTATACTAATACAAAGACGAAAGACGTAACTTCACTAACTATATGAATTTACATAACAATTTAACATTTGAGGCCTTATACGTACAGCGCCGAAGATTCATTCGTTCTTCACCTCATTCACTCGTTCACGTACGAAATAATTTTTGCATTTCGAAACATCAATTTGGCTTTGATATGCAATACAAGTCTTAAATCGAATAATTTTTATATATTCAATAGGTATTATTATTGCACATTATTGGAATATAAATCAAAAAGAGACTACATTCTTAAGTTTCTAATTTTAATTACAAGTATAAACGCTCGTGAAGCAATGAAAGCGTTTGTTGATATTTCGCGAGCTATAAAGGAAGTTAAAAATTCAGATTATTTGAGAAGGTTTAACGGGAGCCTGTCGGAGATTTATACTGCTAGATGTGCTCTCACACCGATAATTCGTATTTAACGTCTTTAAAATATTCACCTGGCAATGGAGGATAGTACTTGAAAAGTATATCGGGGCGAAAAAGTGGAGAAGTTGTAAATTTTGACAAGAAGTCACTTCAATCAATACACATTTTGTAGCACGCTCCATCGTTGAAATAGAGCTTGCATTGACTTTATTTACGGTACCTACAATCTCTTTTTAGACGACGTTATTGTAAAAGAGAAGAGAATTAAGAGATCATCACCTTACAGTGAAGTAGGTTGGTAGCTCAATAAACTTAAGTTGTAATTTATATATATACATATTGTACATATATTTTTTTCCAAAATTCAATGTGCTGTCGGTAGATACATTGATGTGTTTGGAGGTTTTTAAAATATGCTATTATTTCCGTTATATTCAATTTAATGAAAGTATTTTTACTGTCATTAAAATATTACTTATATTTTTATTTAAGACATTATTTTGACATTTTACTTATTCTCTGTAACGAGCTCACTAATGTCATTGACTACGATTTTTCAAGCGAGGGCACATCTGACGATTTAAATCTTTGTAACCTACAGTTCATAGGACAGGCGCATCGTTGACCCTCGGAGCTGGTACGTTGTTATTCGCGGCTGCGTCCTGGTTCGCGCCGCTGCAGTAGTACTGCTTGTGGGCTTTGTACGTGTTCACGTATTGGAACGATATGTTGCACGACTTGCAGTAGTTGGGGGTTTCTTCCGCCTCGGCTTCCGGTTCCTTTTTAATGTCTACGGCAGGGATGGGGGACGTCTGTTCCTCGGGTTCTGGGTTCTCTGTCGCGTGGACGAGCCGCGCGTGTCTGACCACGTTGCCGCGGTAAGTGGAGGTGTAGGCGCAGCTGCCGCAGCGGTGGACACGCTCGCCGCCCACCGCTGGGCTGGGGGACGTCGCCTCGCGATTGTCCTCCTCGAGAACGCAGGCTATGTAGCTCTCTTCCTGGAATTGCAAAATTGGTGTCGTTAATTTAAATTGACCATTATTCGTTTGAGGATAGTAGATTGTTACCTAATACTGTAAATTGAGTATTTTTGCAAGGTTCGACTAAGTTCGTTGCTAAGGAGTTCGACTGGAGAGGTAGTGGTTGGTAGGTACCAAGTTGAAGTCACATCTATTTCTAGCGCGAAATAGTTCTTGCGTATCTTGGAAATGTTGTTACTGGTTGATTTTCATATGAGACTATCTTAGTGTTGGCATCTCTTCTTGACTCTTGACTTCAAGTAGAACTTCTGTTCTACATGAAGTCGCTTATGTTCTATAAGAAGGTGGACTGCTGCATGCTTATTTGCTACTATATAAAAATAGAATTTACTGCTGATTGTATGTGAATAAAGCAGTGCAATAATTTTATTTATATTACCACATTGGATTCGCAATTTAACACGAGTGTTACTTGAATAATTAATTAGTTACACAAACAATGACTCCCGTCGGGAATCGAATTGGAAGCCCTCGAGGCAGTAGCAATATGCAATACGCATGTATAATCAGGGTCATGTAATACTTTGATCAACTAACTATAGGTGGAATGCAAGTCTTGCTGTATGTTATTTGTATTTATAAAAATTAAATTAAATATAAAAAAGGAAATTATTGATTAAAAATAAATAATATTTATATAATACCTGTAAATCAGCAGGTTTTTCGCGGAAGTGCATGCGTATATGCGTGCGCATGCCACGCAGCGTGTTTCCTCGATACCGGCATATGGTGCAGCGGAAGGCCTTCACGCCGGCGTGCGCCTCCATGTGGCGCTGGGCGGCTGCGGCCGTCGGCGACACCACCTCGCAGCAAGGACACTTCCAGCCCCCTTCGGACCCCGACGACGGCCTCGGTATTTCTGGAATGCTCCTCGGAGATCGCGTCTCTCGTTTCGTACAGTAGTAAGATTGGTGGGTGGTCAGGTTGTCTAGCGAGCTGAAGTGTATGCCGCAGGCCATGCAAATAAGCTGTCGGTATTGTGGTGGAGGACCAGGTTCTGGCGGAGCTGGACTCGCTCTCTCCTCCCCGCCCCCAGCTGAACAGTAATGCCGTTTGTGGATTCTATAGTTTTCGTATTTGCAGAAGACGATGTTGCATTCTTTGCATTTTGAAACGCCTTGCTTTACTAAAACTTGGGGTGATGGAGCAGTTACGGGCAGCTCCGAAGCCAGTCTCATCGCTAAGGCCGGTGGAAGAATCGGCGGAGCTACGATTGGGGTAAATTTTTCTTCGGGCGGTGATGGTACACTCGGAGGCTTTGGCGTAGGTCCCCTAGAATTGCGTCGTCGTCTTTTCGGCGAACTTTCTCCGCATGGTGACGAAGACCGTCTTGAAAGAGATGGTGACGTTCCCGGAGATCCAGGAAGCGACGGTGCGCAAACAATTTGTTCTGGCGTCGCCGATCGTATCCTGTTTTCTTTTTCGTGTTCATCAGTCGTCACAGATTCCGGGGATCGGCGCACGCTTAAGTCCAAAGGCGTAGCACCGTCACGCGATGGTTCACGCGGTCGATTTGCCGACTTTAACACTTCTGGCTCCTTTCCTTCTGTATTAATATTGAGTAGGCCTCGAGTTATTGGTTGAAAAGTCCCATTTGGTAACAAAAAACATGGCGTATCGGGGTCTGGCAATGTTGCGCCAGGGAGAGTACTTGCACTCCGTAATATAGAATATGGAACTATAAGAATTGGATTCGTAGGTAACGCGATAGCATATTGGTTTTGAGCTGGTGGGGTAGCTTCCGGCGATGGCGGCGCAGAGCCCGATGTAGCGGAGCCTCCCCTGGCGGCCGCAAGGGCTTGTTTCACTACTTGCCTTGTATTGCAGTAATGGGCTTTGTGAGCTCGGTACGTTTTTACAGAGCTAAAGGGTATATCGCAGTCGACGCAATAGCGGTCCTGGGGTGGTGGACCTTCTGTGCTCTCACCGTTCGAGGTAGGCGCCGGTGCTGGAGTTCCGCTGCTGACCGGCGAGGATGAATGCATGCGCATATGACGATTTAAGCTAACTTTTTTGTCTGCACTGTACGAACAGAAGTTGCAAGCATATTGTTTCCCAGGAGGCCTCGGTGTTTTGGCTTCGCTACTTGAATCATCGGCTGCATCTGCTGGAGCATCCGTAGAATCCGGTTTCGGCTTTCTTTTTGAACAGTAATGTTCCTGATGCGCTTGTAAAGTACTTAACGAGGAATAACGAATGCCGCAAGGCTTGCACGTATACCCGGTAGGAGCAGTCGCTACTGGGAAGAGTGAAGGAAAAGCGGCAGCAGCGGATAATGCTAGGCATTCTCTCGTCTGAGGTGCGGGAGGTGGCGGGGGCGACGGAGAAGGCGGTTCATGTTTTAAAGAAGTCGCCTGCGGCGCAAGCGCTGGATCTGTAGCGAGGCTAGCGTTGAGACGTAATCTGGGCGGAGAGGCGGCGGGGGATCCTTCTGAAGCTGGCGACGCGCCCCCGCTGGACGCGGCTCTCTCGCCACCCGAGCTCGGCGTTCGTGGTTCTCCCGGCATTGCCTCGCTCTCGTTTCCCCATTCCTCGTCCTCACCTGAAAATAATATGCACATTTAAATGATTTGCTTTATTTAATCGCTTAACACAGGAATGGAATTCGAAATGATCGAGCTAGTTAACAAAAAGAAGAGTCCGTTGCAGTATCGGCTCCTATTAGTGTTGTTAATAGTGGAGCGATGCTAAGTTGGCAGCGGTTTTCTCGCGATAGTCGTCACTCGTCACGTTTCGCTCGCTATCTGTCGACGTCAGTCAGATCGGGGCTGCGCGAGTCGAGGCATACATTAGCGCTCCTAATTGAGACGTGCTCGAGGTATGTAAATTTTGCCGCGTGGGTGGGGTATAAGGGGTTTTAAGAAATGCGAGAAATGGTCTATAAGGATTTCCTTGTCGCGAAATCAGCGGAGCGATCCATCAATACCGGTTGAGACAATGCCCGTCCGTCAATAACGCGAGCGTGAGCCTGCCCTCGGCCAGCGGCCAAACAGAACAAAAACTTAACGGGCCCTCTTGTAATTGGATCTGATTTCCAGAAAACGCTCGCTCACCTTCCTTTTTGAGCGACAACGATCTCGCCCGAGCAAGGAATTAACCTATCTTTCGCGCAGCGATCTCAACTCAAAACGCCAATTAATGAGAGGCTCAACTTCATTCTCTTGCCCCTGTGAAGATCATTATATGGGCACGACAGCGAGATGGACGCGACGATTGGTTCGCGAGCCGACCGCCATCTCGCGGTAACGAATACGACTCGAATCGGATTGCGTTCGGGTCACGCTATCCTAGTCACCGGTTGCTTCGATTGGCCGTTTCGATTTCGCAGTGACGCGCGATTGGTCAGGCTAATGCTCGCTTTATCTGCCACCTTAATGTTGGCGTCATACTGAACGCGAGTTTATCGCGGTTCGTTAGTTGCGTTCGAGCTCCCGTTTTTCGCTAAGTAAGTTATAACTTGTGATTGTTGGGAAAGGTTGAATGTTCAATCAGATAGATGGCGTGACTCGGTGTCGTTTAAGCAACGCTCGCAAAACCGAACGTCGATTCGTTAAATGATATTCATCAGCGCCCTTTTGTCTTTATAAACATGTCAAATAACGCTGCCTCCGAGGGGCTTTATGTGAGAGGGCAGACATGCAACTCGCATAACTATTTTGTTTGAAACCTGAAGTACCCGCATAGTTTTAGAGGCGACTAGACAGCGCGATTTCTCGTTTATGTGAGCTCTTTGAATGCAAAGGAACTTTCAAATCCTAGGTATTATAACGTTGCAAATATTACTGGTTGTTGTTTAAACTGTGTGATAAGTTTGAGTTGGCATAAACAAGGTTGGCGCAGGCTGTTTGGGCGCGATAGGCTTTGCGTAGACATTATTCTGCTGTGTTGATAAAATTTGAATTTACGTGGAGGTAGAACGATTTAATGCTTTATGCAATATTTCAATATAACATGAAAAAGTTAATTGGATGATTAATTCATTTTAGTAATCTATTCAGTGCTTGCAGATTAGCATCCCTGCCTGTGAACTACATTAAGATAAGTAACAGAACTTCATTCGTTTGTAGCGCCTGTGAGTTACACTTTGAAAGGAAAATTACAACTGCAGTTGGTAGGATTGGATTAGATGCTATATGATTACTGATTATCAAAATTCTTCTTCTTGTCGTTAAACAAATTTCTTTAGTCATTTACCAATATTCTAATAACTAGTTGGTCACTAAACGCCATTGTTAAATTAGTAGCAAAATTGTAGAATATATCCCCAGATAGGAAATTCCATTAGTACAAAGATAGTACATCCCTCTGGAATGGTCTAAACCGGGATTGGAATGTACAGTTTTCATAAACAAGCTAAAGAAGTGATTGAAATTTAAAGTGATCAAGCATGCACTCACGGAAGTCAATTACAATAATCGTTGAACAACGGCGGACAATCTATTAATAATGCTATTGGGTGCCCGAACGCGTCGGACAAGCGTCGAACACGTGCTACGTCAATAAAAAACAAAAGCGGCCATCTTGTCCTCGGCTTATCTGATCGGAGATCAGGGCCCAATTAAAATAGTCGTGCATCGGTCGAGTCACAATCGGTCGATACGCATCTGTGGCTGCGCTGTGACGCCGGTGACCGATCACCTAGTACCCGATGCCTGTGATTTTAGGTAGCTCCGTAGGTATGCGATCGCCAGATTAGATGCCGCTCAGGCCCGTGAATGGCCGGTTTTAATTATCACTCCAAGTGGCAGATGAGGATTTATCGTCTGTGCGCACTTCGAGTGATTATTATATTCGATGTATAAATGGTTTGCTTACCGAATTAATAACTTTTATGCATTTTATTTTGGTTTTGCCTTTAAACATGTTTTTAGTACAGGTAGTTCCACGTAAGTAAATGAACATAATGTTAGGAGCTGCAGATTAGGTCTGAATTTCCAGAAATAATAGTGTTTTAAATAATTCAATTATTCTATATATATATATATTAGAACTAACTGTCGCTCGTGACTTTGTACGCGTAGTCGAAAATTTTGCATTAATTTAGTTTAGTTATACAATTTCTTACTTTTTAAGCCCCTTAGGGGTGGATTATCGAATACAATATTTCTTAATGGACGCTTATAAAATGAACCCATGTTCAAATTTCTCGGTTCTAGCTTTAGCATTTTAGGTTCTGCGATAATTAGTCAGATTTTATTCTTTTGCTATATATGTACACTTGCTGACTGTATTTAAAAAAGGTTTACTGTAAACATTGGACGACATAAAAAGCAAGATTTATTTTCCACACTGTTTATCGTCCTTATTATTTATCCTTCACTTATATGTTCCAGCAATTACAATTTGCTAATGAATTATAACTTATAATAAAAAATATATTAAGATGATCATTATTTATATAATAAGCAGACATTTATATTAAAATGTATGAAGCTTTATTATACTAATAAAGCTTCACACGTAAGTTAGTAGTGGGTAAAAATGCGCAACAATTTAATCGCAGCTAAATCAGCCCTCGCTCAGCATTCATGAACGAACTCAAATAGATGGTAAGAACTGGTGATAATACTTGAACAACTTCTCAGATATATTTGCTAACTAGCTATGAAAAAATGTTATAAAACTTCGTCCAACTCCGCTCTTTAAAAGCTAACGGAAAACTAGCTCCGAACGATCTCAAAGATTCAGAGAGAAAATTACTTTAAAACTTAAGCCATTATTATTTTCACATGCTACTGGGCGCATATAATTACCCTGCAAGCAGCGTGTAAAGTGAGCGTAGAGAGGGCTTTTTAAAGCGTACATAGTGGGCACCCTTCTGCGGTATTATGAAGAGTTATTTGCTCGCAGCTCGTTAGTATGACGACATCCTGCATATAATGATATGCCGAGCCAGTCATGAATCTTGCTGTATTAAGTTACTATATTCCCTTTTGCTGTGTAACTTGGTTTTTATCTTGATTTGTAGCTGCGGTACTTATGATTTTTGACAGTGAACATTTTATTTTCTCGACTGCGTCAGAAGTAGGGTAATGTTTTTCAAGCGTATTTATGTATGTTTGTTTGTATGTATATCCATATCTTTGGCACGCTGCAGCCCAAACGGCTTGATCGGATTGTGACGTATGATATATCATTAGAACCGTCTCAGTTTAGAGAGTGACTAGGCTATATAATTTAAAAAAATGGCGCCTGGAAGTAGAGTAAAGAGGGGGCAGGAGGGACGACTTTTTTACTATTACGACAATATGGGTATCAAATGAAAGCTAGTAAATAGACCAATCTAAAAATAT
>DWPF01000396.1:0-11503 GCA_018251575.1 Cecropterus bathyllus | reverse complement strand
TTTGCAATAATATTTTCTACTGGTTAATTAATTGTCATAGTGTAGCGTATCTTACCAAACAAGCCTCATGTTGAGTCAAATGTAAGGCAACATACTGGAGCTAGCTTTTATTGCCCATGTAATAAACAAAATGGTTAAAATGGAAAAGTAATAAAAAAAATAGAAAAAATATTGTAAATGACAATTTGTAAGTGCCCCCGTAGGTCTACGCAAAATAAAAATAAAGACATTTCATTTCATTACTTAACGCTTTTTACAAGTTGCCATCAAAATAATAACAAAATAATTATAGTATTTCATTTGATACCCATATTGTAATGGTATATAATAAACGTCTTTCTCGCTATTTACAGATACCATTTTTTAGATACATAGCCTATGTCACTCTGCAAACGGAGACAATTCTAATAATATGTCACAATTCGTCATATTATATCGTTTGGGCTGGAACGCGTATCAAAGAAATTGGCATACATACAACCTAAAACTAAATTACCTTCGTTCTGACGCAGTCGAGTAAAACATAACACTCTAATTTCTTCCACATTTAGTAAGTAAATCAAACAAATACAATAACGCATAAAATCACCTTGTAAATTGCACTCATAGTGCTATGAAATCTCATAAAAATGCAATGATTTGAAATTGAAAAATAATTGTGCAATAAATATTGCAATATTCCTTGCAAAATTATTTTAATTACAATAACAAAATAGTTTCAAAAACTAGGTCATGACATAATTTAGCAACATTTTTGACGTATAATAATATAAATAATATTTTTTTTCGACGTGTAAAACGATCAATTTAATCGAAAAATTGCATCAATTAATGACTCTCGAAAAACGATCAGCGCTATTAATGATTGAAACCATGATGGGATAAGAATTCTTTTCTTCGTAATAAATGTTGCTCAGATACGTAATTGAGTATATCTCTGAATAGATAAAGACGTAATCGGAAGCAATCGCCTCTTACCTTTAAGATTGGATTTAGCCTTTGAAGATAGTCGTAAACATAAGATCAGTTATTGTATTTATTTCAAAATTGTAAATGTTCTTATGTGCTAATTCTTATATATTTAATCCTTACCATTCACACCTTTGTACATATACGCAATGCGTAAAGTGTTGTTATAAGCGTATTGTTATTCCTTATTCATACACAGATCTAATATTACATAAGACTTCCTCAGTCTACTATAAGAATTTCTCATATTTCACCATAATTGGAAATTATCCAAGAGGAATTTGCGTCTCATTTCAAGACGCAGGCGTAAAGCAGTAAATCAATACATCCTGTATCCTGCGGTATTATCACAACTATTCTAATAGTTATATCTATTTTACATTAATATAATCGAGATACGCCATACACCTGTCCGGAACGGCGTATCCGCGCATTGTCTTCAAATACTAGAGAATCCTTTCTATTTTTTCCACTAGAAACGCGTAGACGAGTAAAAGTTCATTGATTATTCTATGAGACATCCGACGCAGATTAATAGTGGGAAGAAGTTCTAATGGATTTTGTGTGCTAAAAACGGAGGTTTTTTATGTTATGTTCTACCTGCAACCCATTATTCCACTGGCACGAGTCGTCCTGCCATACGCATACTAGACTCAAGGATTGTAGGAACTTATCTATTAACTACAAATTAAAAAGAGGAAGAGAGGATATGCTGCCAGCATCTTGGGAACCTTACGAAAGACAGCGACACGGAATTATTTTTATTATAGTGTTTTTGTTTATATATTTCTGTTTTTCCTAATTTCTGTAATTGTAAATTTTGTTTAATAAATAAATATATTACCTATTTGTGTGAAAAAAAAACTTCAAATGTCCGAAAACATTTCAAAACTGATTTTCCAGGTAATACTAGTTAGTAACAAGGAGCGATTGTTAAAATTACCCCCTTAAAACGTACATTCTCATCAAACTGTTACCCTAAAAAACGCGTGATTTTGCTAATAAATATCGTTTACAATTTACAAACTCCTAGTACTCCTATGAATGCCTGGTACTCGTATGTAATATTAAAAAATGCTACTATATTTAAGACAGGAAGAGACAATTTTAATACAATCGGTTTCACTTATTTTTTGAGAGAAATGAACATGGCTCAAGCCCAAAAACTAAATACACATAAAGAAAAGTCTTTAACAGATATTGTCTTTAATAGATATTGTATTATAAACATTTAATTTACTGTCATCCAAAATATTTTATCTAAAACATATTTTGTCAACAGATTTGAACCGACCAAGTCAACAAAAGGTGCTAGCAAGATGCGGCGGGACCTCATCAACGCAGAGATCTCGAACTTGCGGGACCTGCTACCCCTTCCGCCGTCCACTCGGCAAAGGCTCTCTCAGTTGCAACTGATGGCTCTCGTATGCGTTTATGTGCGGAAGATGAATTATTTTCAACAAGGTAAGAGATAAATTTTGGTGTCATTGTGTGAAGAAATCTACATACACTCTGCTTACTTAAAACTAATTTAGGTCTATTAAAAAGAATAAAACATATGATCATATATTTCCATTATTTAGATATCCCACATCCCACATCATTCCATTACTATCATATTTATATCTCAGGTCAAATACAATGTGTTTAAACCTAAAATATGATAAATATTAACATTAACACATAACGTTCAAAATCAATGAAATTTATGCCATATTATATATTATCCTGGCACCTGTAAAATATCAGATATAGTCCTATGGAGGCCTAAAAAATATAGGATAAAAATAAATAGGACAAACCTATTAAAAGCGACACTGAAAATGCAAATGGTTTCATTGAAATAACTAAGCGGTTTCGGTAATTATCGTGGACCTACAAACATATTATATGTATGTGCCATCAATCACATTCATAAATGTTCCAACTTTAAGAAATATGTTGTATTATGTCATACTCTATGTAAAACATACGTCAGATTATTTCCGATGTAGTTCCGTGTATTTCCCCAGCGTTTCCCATGCTCCACATCTTTGGCCAGGCGCATCACGTGCGATGTTATCCAAAATCTCGTCCTCGTATTTTCAAAACGTCTCCCAAACTTTTTGTTTCACCTTCAGTCACGAAACGGCGTATTAAGACGTTTAAAATGCATTTAGTTCGCTATCTTATCTCCCTTTGCTATAACTTCACCCATAATACCGTCTTTCTTTCTGTTTTAGTGTTCAAAAGTCACGACTTCAACTATCAGTACGAAGAGCAACCTACTCCTACACCTAATATTGGATTTTCTAAGGTATTTTTTCAAGTTTACGACCGCTCACCGTGAAACCATAAAATCAGTTACTGACATTTACAATGTATTTTCAGGCTATGAACGGTTTTATGATGATGATGACACAGAATGGAAAACTGTTGTATATTTCGGAAAATGCCGCTGAATATTTGGGGCATTCGATGGTTTGTATCAAATGAAATTTACGATTTTTGATAACTGAAGCGACAGTAGAATACTTATATCTAACTTATATAACTGCTCATTAGGTTTTGTTTTAGATTTTGAGTTGCAAGTTGAGAATTTTAGATAGCTGTTCAAACCTTCATCTTTTAATTATAGATCTCTGTTTTATCACTAACATTGGCGAAAAGTATATAAGTAACAAAATTTTGTAGACCCGCGCGGCGGAGCGGTTACTCGGTCTAAAACACAGTGGGCTTTAGATTCGACGCCCGACGCCGATTAGATAGTTGTCTAAACGTTGAATTTGGATTTCTGTTCCGATCTACGCCTTTGTCTATTCGTCTTTGTGTGATCTTACAAATGTAGAAGTTAGGTACAGTATTGAGTTAGAAAGCGTTAAATAAGTTCTCATAATAAAACATTTTATATAATTTAACTTAAATTTTCAGGAGGACTTACTAATACATGGAGATAGTGTGTACGATATTATAGATAGACAGGACCACCAAACGGTTCAAGTAGAACTTAACAGAGGCAGTAACGGCGAGACTGAAAACATACCAAAGACTAGACATTTCTTCTGTAGAATGAATGTGTCGAGAAACGCTAGACGACAAATGAGATTCGGCGACCAAAAAGTAAGTTTTAAAGCGTGTAATATGTTATCTTATTATTTTCTTTCTTAAAAAGGTATTTCTCTGACTCTAATTTACCACTTGGTAAACAACTTTAAGTATAATTTTTACCATCATATCTCTAAAGTTTGTCACACCTATGATTTCTTTAACCTAATGCCATACCGGGGTGTTAAGGCATTAGTTTAAATAAATCAAATCAGGATACATTAGCGTTTTAAAACTAACAATAGTTTAAAATTAATATCAAGCGCTACTATTTACATAACTATCCTGATACATTCAACTTAGTCACTAAGCAACACATCCCACAGTGAGAAAACAGAGAAAGTACCTTTTACTTAATACACTAGAGGTACTTGAAACTACTTTTTATATCGTTGATCCTGTAGCCGCTCCAGCGCATTAAAAAGTAAGCAAAGCGCAGCAAAAACAACGATGTCATACTAGAAAATGACAAATATCAATGTACAAGAAACTCCCCAACCTGCGAACACAATTTCGTTATTTCCACAAAATACAAATTTCTAATTAGGTCAATTATTCTCAGTATACGATATGTTATCGACTTCATACAAGTCTGCCATTTTGTACACTACCTTCATGTACACATGCCATAATTTGTCGTTTTGTTTCAGGTAGTCCTAATACGCGGCCATTATGTATCCTATTTGCCGCTTTGTAGCCGCAACGAGCCAGTATTCTTAGCATCATGCACGCCCCTCGCCATGCCAGAAACACGGGAGTGCGTGGTGCATGGCGCCACGAACGTATTCACCACGGTACACGCTATGGACATGAAGATACTGCACATCGACCCTAAGTAAGTTATTCCACTACTTACCCGCACTAAACAAGTGTTGGTAGCGTTTTGCACGCCACTCGCAATACCACAGGGCGGGAGTGCACTGTGCATGGCGCCACGAATGTATTCACCACATTACATGCTAGGTGCATGAAGATGACATTTCCGCTACGTAGCCGGAATTAGTCGGTATTTCTACTGTTCAGTACATCAAAATTGTATATTGTTTTTTATACTCCATTCGATTAATTTATTTACTAAATACCTTATCTACATTGATAAACAATTTACAATTAAAAACTACAAACAATTTCCTTTACGTACAACTTTTTTATAAATCTTAATAGACTTAGAAGAACAAACTTTCATCCAAAAAATAACCTGAAAATATAATCGCCTTAACAAGATTAGCTCAACAAACAATAATTGTTACAAACATTAAAACCGTTAATTAATCCGTTAACGGTTTAGATAATAGAATTGCGTTATCTCAAATAAAACTTGTTTATAATTGAATTTAATACTTAAAATTGCAAAAAAAACTCAATGCTTGCTCTTGATCTGTTTCGTTCTAATAACGGTATGTTTTAATCTAGTTTAGTGACTAAGATTAATCGATACATTGTAGATAATAGAACAACAAAACTGAGACTTATCTTACTGACAGCGATACACTGAACAAACTATAAGCGAAAATGATTTACAAACTTTTTATAAGCTAATGTTTTATTTATTGATAGTGATTTTTTTCTTGGAATTTAATTTTAATTTTAATTTAACACCATTATAGTTCGACCGGGAGGTTCCACCACCACACCTATTTCTAACGTGAAACAGTTCCTACGGTTCGGTGGAAGGATGTGGTGTGGATTTATCTGATTCTGATATAGATCATATCACTTCATATAGTGAAGTGGACTTTAAAATTAATTGTTACATAAATCTTATCTTTAAAAATATCACATACAATAAGTCCTTATGGCATAGATTTAAAGCGCTAATGAGGTGTCAAACTGTATAACTACTATCAAATAATACTAGTGTTGTTATTTGATAGTAAACTAGTAGACTTTAACTAATAGGTACATGAAAGTACTAAAAACTATTTAGTCACTAATTACTTCAGTAACTCGTGATTACCTTCATTTTTAGTCACATCAAGTTACATCAACGTTGTACGGTTGCATGCACATTGTACAGTTATCTACTTACAGCAGCCACTCGTTGCTCTGTCGCGGTCGAACAAGACCCTTAATCGAATACTTTTTGTGAAATACACAAAAACTGAAAGATTAGTGTTAATAGTAGTCTTGAACTATATGCAAGTTTTGAATAAAATATCTTTTTGGTGGTCTGAATTTAACATGATGCGTTTTCTCGTGATTGTTGTGCTATTTTATGAATTAAATATAGCTTGGGTAGTCGCGACACAAAAACTTTACGAAGAAACTTACCTTAATTCAGTTTAATCATTGCTATACAATTTCTTAGTATGAATTGTAGTATGTCGTTAGATTAATAAGCAGCAAAGAGCAAAACTTTTAAAAAGACAGTATTAATAATTGCATATTTATTTTTGTCACAAAAATATCAAAGTCGGTACTCATATTGGACACAGTTTCGTCGTCGTGATCCGGCTTGCATATTGAGCGCTGACTTCAGGACTTTTTTTTACATTTTTGTGGCAAAAATTTTTTATGGAAGTGGATTTTCTATTTTTTGTATAAAATATTTTATTTTAAGCCGTATCGTAGTGTTTAATAAAATCATTTGTTACAGCGGAGAATGGTACCTAGGATGGAAGAAGGCGGAGCTAGCTGATATCTCTTGGTATCAAATTCTTCACTGGGATAGTTTGCGAGAAGCACAAACAAAACATAGATTAAGTAAGTATTCCCATGTTTGTTTAGAGTTAATTAAATGATAACAGCAGAACAGGTATATTATTTTTTTTACTGCGGTGATAATATCTATATTCGTATATGCAATAAACTGACAATATATAGGTATAGATACCAGTTAAAGTGGTAGAAGAATTACTATTAAAATTGAAATAGTTCGATCTTTTTCTGTCTTTAATAGGGCTACTGGAAGAAATTTCGGGTTGAAATAAGTAGCCCTTTGTACTATATTTTTTGCAAGCCTGTATTTTTATAATAACGTGTATAAAAACTTGTAAATAAATAAATAATATACATTTATTACGCATACTGTTATATTAATTATATATTACTATATTACTATTATATATTAATACGCATTAGGTCGTCGTGTTGTACATTTGAGATACCTCAAGATATGGCGATAACATGTAAGAGGTATAGTTACTAATTTGATTACAATGCAGATTTGTCGAATCTTGTATGTATGTATGTATGTTTATAATGTAATGTTCATCGCGATACATATAGTGGAACGCAGGACATAATCGTTAGAATGAAGAGATAATTTTTTATAATAAATGTATCGGTCTTGCGTTATCGGCGTTACGAATATTTCACCAGATGGTAGAACCAGTGTAGTTCGACCGGTGAGGTACCATCACACATATTTCTAGCGTGAAGCAGTTTTCAGCATTTCGGTAGAAGGGTGTGGTTGCCGACTCACGTATATGTGCATGAGGTGACCATTTAGTCCTCGGGAGTAGCAACGCATTTGCGATCGACTTCAAATAGAACCCTTGTTCTATATAACTGCTTACAGATGTCCGTGGGCCGCAGTAACCACTTACCATCGGGTGTTGCTTCATCAGTTTAAAAGTGACAGATTTATTCGTAAAATAAAGTATAGTAGCGCTAAAGTTTTCATAGTCTGTAGCCGGCGCTACACGGCGGCGCGTATGTTTAAAACGTAAAATATCGATCATAAGATTAAAACGAAGAAAGGTATTCTAGTGTAAAAATAAATGAAAAGAGCTCTTTTTGCGACTACTCTAGTGTAGGTCTAGATGGTGATAATCGCCAGATTTAAGTAGACACCAGTAGCCTAAACTGCTCATTACCAGTACAACCGCTTTGAAAACTTATAATTGTATTATGTTGCACCTTAAAGTATCGATATCTAAATTAGACACTAATATTCTTAACAAATACAGAAACGAGAAAAAATGCTTTAGTTTTGTCGTTTAAAACTTAAAAAGCTTAATTACCCGATGTTACATTATGATAGCGAGCAAATTTCCACATAGCTTGCAAAACTAACAGATAAGCATGAATTTCGTTGAGCGAGCGTAATTATTTCATAATTATGACAATCACGCACACATACACACATCACGTTCAATGTAGAATTGCAACTTATCCTGCACGATTTGTTTGAGAAAGACGGAAGTGAACTTGAGTGACAATAAAACAATGATAGGACAATACACCCTTCGTTGAAAGTGAGCATTATTATACAAAGTCCACACGTCATGTAAAAGCGTACGTATTATTCACAGCATATAAATCGTCAATGACTTGTGATTGTAAGCACTGATAGAATTTGATTGAATTTTAATGGTGATACAATTATAATACAAGTGCTTTACGGTGAAGGAAAACATCAGGAAACCTGCACACCTGAGAGTTCTTTAAACAAGTTCTCAAAGGTGTGTGAAGTCTACCAATTCGCACTTGGCCAGCGCGGTGGACTATGGCCTGAAACTCTCTCAATCTGAGAGAAGACCCGTGCCCAGCAGTGGGACAATAATGGGTTGACGGACGGGCAATTCTTAACTTCGATTATTGTGACACCACCTAAACAAATATCTGGCCTTTAACAGTAGTGTAAAATTCTGCTGTTTTATATACTAAGACAAAATCTCCGATGACGCGTCACGTTCCTTCGAATTAGAACCGCACAAGCCAAATTTAAGTACTTAAAACATTAAGTTAATCTATTAAACGATCACATTTGACTAAAATATTTTCCATGTGATAGATTTTTAGTTATATGATAGATCTTTAAACACGTAGAAACACAACAAAACGCTCAATAAAAATACGCGATGTCATGTCAATTTTTAAATTGTTTTCCTTATTACAAATATATTATATTACGGTTAAAATATACCTTTGTATTCTTATGTTCTTTATTTATTTTATTGAAAGTGATTGTAATAAAACTACTTCAAAATACTTCGTCTATTTTTAATGAATCGTGAACAATAGAACAGCACATATACAGACAACTTATTTTACATAATGTACTTCGTAGTCGAACTATTTCTTTAACATCGACGTGCGATTTAACACGTAGAATTTTTTATAATGTATGGTTTTGAAAAGTAACAATGTTTATTCTTTTACACAATAAACTCGTTTACTTTAAGTACTGTGTTAATAGCCATATATTAACACAGTACTTTAGTGATACCATTATTTTCTACATATCCCATTATTTGAAAGCTAAATTTCATCTAAATTCGTTAAGATTTTTTGTATGATAAAGTAACAAACATCCATCTATCGATCACATTTTTTGCGCTAATAATACTCGTATTAGTACTATAATAAATATTACTTCTATATAAAAGATATAGTTAGCTATATAGGTAAGTATATTTTATCATTGGGTAACAATAACGCATTATTAAACTTTGTTTTATAATTCTTTTTTTTATTTCATATCATACTCTCTAAATATCATAAATATTAACATATTATTTAACAATATAGATAGTAAAAATAACAATGATTTCTACTCGAACTTTAACATAACATTTGACATTTCGATCCAAACCACTATAAACATCAAAAACTTTAAAAACATACAAGGCGTATGAGACGAGCAATATAATGCACACTTAAACAATATAATTTTTATTCGTATGTGAAGCACGCACACATTCACATATCACGTATTGATTAGTGTTGCAAGCATGTAATAAGCTCCAGAATTAAGTAAGCACGACATGCGACAGAGATAGCAATAATAACAAACAATGAACTGATGTTCTGATTATAAATGACACTCACAACGTAAATAAATTATGTTGCTATTAATATAAACAATTATATGGATTTATACTGAGGTAGGACTTTTTTCTTAAAATCGAAAGCTCTTTCATCTATTCCCCACAGGTAAAGTGAAAAAGATAATTTTGTCTATTAGTTATATATCTACCTGTTTATGGTTATTCGACTAAAGGTCGGAAACTAATAGTAGTTAGATTTTTTAATAGAGTAAATTGATATTAATCTAGTTTTGATGAGTTATCCATGATACGTAGTATGAACGTAATTATCTCTTTGATCAATTCCTTAAATTAAATTCTGTAATTTGGGTTTGTTGCGATTTCAAACCTACTGTTAAACAAGCATATAAAAATTTTCGAATTATCTGCTAGATCTAGTAGAGCTGAAGTGCTTCTCTAGGGCCTCTTTATATTTTAAACTAGCTGACCCGGCGAACTTCGTAGTGCTTCCAAATTAAATAATGTGTCAAAGTTCGATAACTAAAAAATATAGTACAAATACTGTAGTACATTATTTTGATTTATCTCGTAGGGTTTAGCCACCGTTAGCAATGAAAGCGCAAAAAATGTGTTTATTTATGACATCGCATAGAAACCTCTAAAATTATCAGTGTCTCTCTACTATTTTATGCATGTATTATACATATAAACCTTCCTCTTGAAACACCTTATCTATTAAAAAAACTGTATTAAAATCCGTTGCGTAGTTTTAAAGATATAAGCATATATAGGGACAGACAGCGGGAAGCGACTTTGTTTTGTACTATGTAGTGATTTTAATCTCAGGAAAGACTGAATGATTCTCATCATCGTGAAGACTAAAATACTGAAGCTACCATCGTGCAATTGGTTAATGGTTTCATTACTTGGTTGCTGGTTCACTTTCACATGCGGCGACCATCTCCTCTCATCATCCTCGGGAGTAGCAACGCATATGTGATCGACTTCAGATGTCCTGACACATACAGAACACCTGTTCTATATGAAGTTGCTTACAGATGTCCATGGGCGCTAGAAGCCACTTGTCATCAGGTGGACTGCATGCTCGGTAACTGCCGTATGGACTGTAAGCAACTTCATATAGAACAGGGGTTCCATCTAAAGTCAATCTGAATACTCGTACGTTTCACTCAAAGACTAGGATGGTCGCCTCATATGAAAGAGAACCAGCAACCACAGCCTTCCACCTTACGCAAGAACTGCATCACGTTAGAAACAAGTGTGGCGATGATACGGTCGAAACATACTCGCTCAACCAAGTTGTATCAACGTTGGAACAAGTTCCAACTTATGATCCAACGTTCCATGTATAGTGGGGAAGTTTGAACAAGTTGCAACAGCTACGTTGCTAGGTTAGACGGTTCAGATATTCTGCAATTTATAATAGGCTAGTAAAATAATAAAATAGTCGCCATTTTTAAATAGTGCAAAGTATCTAAATGAAAACTAGCTTATAAGTTGACTATAAGTTGAGGCAAATAAGCTACATCCATGCAAAATTTCATTTAAATCGAACTAGTGGTTCTTGCGTGATACTCAATCACGCTAAAATTTCGTCTGTGATAAAAACGAAAAGATTTAATCCATCCATCAGCCGTTTAAGGTCCACTGCAGGACATAGGCCTCCTCTAAACCAGAGGGTTTTTGCCAATAGTCACCGCGCCTAGCATGCGTGT
>DWPF01000395.1:0-11504 GCA_018251575.1 Cecropterus bathyllus | reverse complement strand
AACAGCCTGATCGTTTGATACTTTGCATATGCTATTAGGTCCGCATGGAGACGGCAGGCATGGATCTTTGTACACTGGAGGAGTTTCTAAAAAATATGACAACATTATATTATACATATATACATAATAACATATTACTTTAATTAACTTGTAATACGACAATTTCTGACATACCTTGTACTTTTTCAAGACATCCTTGGTAAGGACTACCCGTTAATCCCGGCAGACATTCGCATTGAGGCGTATGATTTATAACATTGCAAACGGCATTTCGCCCGCATATGTTAATGCAAGGGTTTTTGCATTTGTTTTGAATACATGCCAAATTGGTTGGGCAATCAGAGTTTACGACACATTCTGGACGGCAGCCTTCGTACGGGTTTCCTACATAATCTGGCAAGCACACGCAAGAACCTGCTCCTCTCAATTCTTTGCACAACGCATTGGGTCCACACGGTGAAGGAGAGCAGGGAGTAAGGGGTACGTCTAAAACTTTGCATGCAATGAATGCATCTCCGGTAAACCCGGGTTGGCAGTAGCATTGTGGTGCGTGGCTTACAACCCTGCATTCAGCTCCCACGCCGCATGATCCCGGACAAGGATCTTTGCATTTTTGATTGATACAAGCCAATTCGTTGGGACATTCAGTATTAGCTATACATTCAGGGCGGCAATTTGGTGGACTTCCCGTAAAGCTCTCGAGACATGCGCAAGATGGAGATCCACTGATTTCTTTGCAAACAGAATTAGGACCACAGGGCGACGGTTCGCAGGGATTTACGTATACGTCTGGTTCTACAACTGAAATAGTAATTTTACATTTAGATAGCTTACAAACATGACATATGGCGTTGTATAAAAAAATAACTTTTCATACCTTGTGTTATGCATCTTGTAAATGGATCTCCAGTTAAGCCAGGTGGACATGAGCAAATAGGATTATGATTTATAACTTGACATTGAGCTCCAGCGCCGCAGTTTCCTTTGCATGGGTCGATGCATCGTTGACCAGAACACGCTTTGGTTAATGCGCATTCAGCACTAGATGTGCACTCAGGCCTACAAGTAGGTGGTGCGTCCATATAACCGGGTAGACATGTACATATAGCCTGACCATTGATTTCTCTACAGCGACTGTTAGGACCGCAAGGCGATGGATTGCATGGATCTATAAATTCAGTTACTACTTGCGGTCGACATTCTAAGAATGCATTTCCTGTAAAACCTTGTGGGCATGTACACATCGGTACGTGATTGAATATGTTGCAAATGGCCTGCTTTCCACATGTATTGATACAGGGATCCACGCATTTACTTTTTACGCAAGCTTTGTCATGTGGACAATCCGTGTTCACTAAACATTCTGGACGACATCCAAAGTATGGATCGCCGTGATATTCCGGCAGACATGTACAAATTCCATCATTGCAAAGTGAGTTTGGACCGCACGGAGATGGATTACAAGGATCCAGTTCAGTGAAAACTTCTGTAATGAAACAATCGTAAAAAATTAAGACGAAACTCAATGTTGAACTATTTAAACGATTATAGACTTAATTTATTAACGTTTATATTTACCATCGTCCGGTGGAGCTGATATGCATTGTACAAACGGATCGCCCTTGTAGCCTTCTATACAACTACACTGCGCAATGTGATTAAATACGTTACATTGTGCGTTCAATCCACACGCTCCAGGACACGGATCGCGACATTTTTCATTGATGCAAGCTTGGTTACTTGGACACTCAGAATTTATAGTGCATTCAGGCCTGCAGTTCGGTGGATTGCCGATATATCCTGGTTGACAAGCACAGGAAGGACTGCCACCAATATTGCGACATTCTGCATAAAGACCGCATGGCGATGGTAAGCATGGATCTGCAACTGGTGTGCTAACAGGTGGTTGTGAAACTGAAAGTAAATTGGTATTAAAAATAAATCTTATACGGAAAGTTTACGTATCATATACGATTAAATTTATTACAGCTCAAAAGACCTTACCTTTTATAGGATAGCATCTGGTGAACGGATTTCCAGTTAAACCTTGCTTGCATACACAGATAGGGCTATGGTTTATAACGTTACAGTTGGCATTATCACCGCAACTACCAACACAGGGGTCAGAGCACTTTTGGTCAACACAAGCCAGGTGTGGTGGACATTCCGAGCTGACCACACATTCTGGGCGACAATTAGGCGGAGCGCCTACGAAATTAGGTAAACAAGAGCATACTGCTTGACCATTAATTTCTTTGCATTGGCTATTTGCACCACATGGTGATGGGCTACATGGATTTGTTTCTAAAACTTGAGCTGAAATGTTATAATAAGCAAATTATAGTGTATTAATGTAAAAGAAAAATTTAATAACTCTTTTCATTAAATACTTACGTTCTTGCATGATGTTGCAATGGCTAAATGGATTTCCAGTATACCCTGACAGGCAAATACAATTGGGCATGTGGTTATTAACTTGACATAAGGCATTAGAACCACAGGTGCCTGGACAAGGATCGACGCATTTCATTCTGGAACAGGCTTTATTAAGAGGACAGTCGGAATTGACTACGCACTCTGGCCTGCATCCTTCATATGGGTTTCCTAAATAATCATCCTGGCACTGACAAGCGCCTACGCCATTTTGTTCTCTGCATATAGCGTTAGAGCCGCAAGGACTTGGGCTACAGGGGTTCAATATTTCGTTCGGTTCCATTGATATCAGGGTACATTGTGAAAATGGATCGCCCGTGTATCCAACCTGACATATGCACATCGGAGAATGGCTGACGACTCTACACTCTGCATTACTGCCGCAACTTCCTATGCATGGATCAGCGCATTTTTGATTTAAGCATGCTAAGTTGTAGTCGCATTCACTGTTGCTTATGCACTCTGGTCTGCAGTTGGGCGGCGTTCCTTTGAAGCCTGTTACACAAGCACATACTGGGCTCTCGCCGCTTATTCTGCAAATCGAGTGCGGTCCACAGGGAGATGGTTCGCAAGGATTTACTTGAGGCGGTGTTTCCACTGTAAATAATACAATTGTATAAATTATTTAACTTTATAACACGAATAACTTTAAAGTGACTAAATATTTAGCTATTACTTACCAATAACGGAACATCTAACGAAAGGATCTCCCGTGAACGACGGCGGACAGGTACAAATCGGGTTGTGGTTGATGACGTCACATACAGCTGCTATTCCACATGCACCGATGCAAGGATTAACACATTTTTGGTTGTTGCACGCTTCCTTCAATGAGCATTCGAGACTAACAATACACTCAGGTCTACAGGTAGGTGGACTACCTCGATAACCAGGAATGCAAGAACAAACAGCTTGGCCGTTAGATTGTTGACATTGACTGTTTGGTCCACAAGGCGACGGGTTGCACGGATTTATGTTGGTAACTAAAAATATATTTTTTATGTAATAATTTAATTTTTCACTTAAATTATGTAAATAATTTAAATTCACATAGAACTGCCACTATAGTGGCATGTTCTTATTGTATGTTGTCAAGTACAAATTATTTAAAAATAGTATCAATATTACCTGCATGGGGGCGACATTCGACAAACGCATTGCCGCTCATACCCTTCGGACAGCTACACATTGGCACATGGTTATTAACATCACAAATAGCATTCAAACCGCAGGTACCAATGCAAGGATTCACGCATTTGTTTCGCTGGCAACCTTTGTCCTGAGGACAATCGGAATTGTATACACATTCGGGCCGACAGCCGAGGAATGGATCTCCGTGATAGCCGGCCATGCATGAACATACTCCATTGTTACATTCTGTGTTTGCTCCGCATGGACTTGGATCGCACGGGTTATAGGCGGTAGGTGGTGTTTCTTCTGAAACAACAATAAAAGTAAAAATTTAATTATACTGAGCAACTTATAGTTAATCAATTTGAGTTTTAACCACCTTAACTTAACTTTGAACCACCTTACCTTTAAATGGTATGGGCGTACACTCCCTAAATGGATCACCGGTAAAACTGTCCGCACAGGTGCAAACGGGCACGTGATTGTTTACGAAACACTTGGCGTACAATCCACATGAGCCTTCGCAAGGGTTTCTGCACTTCTCGGCAATACATGCTTGATTACTGGGACAATCAGAGTGTACTACACATTCCGGTTTGCAGTAGGGTGGTGAGCCCATATAAGTTGGTAAACATGAGCAAGAAGCCAGTCCGTTAATGTTGCGGCACTCGGAATAAAGGCCGCATGGTGATGGAAGGCATGGATTCGAAGGAACTGCTTCAATGGGTGCTATTTCTGTAAAATACAAACGGTATTATTTATCTCGTCATTACTAATTTCTAAGAATATAAATCCATGTATAAATTTACTTACGAAGAGTTTGAGAGCATAAAGTAAACGGATCTCCAGAATAACCTTGTCGACAAGAGCACACCGGACTATGGTTTATTACTTTGCATTCACTGTTGCGACCACAAGGCTTTGGGCAAGGATTTACACATCTGTTGTTAACGCAAGCTCTAGTTGGCTTGCAGTCTGAATTCACGATACACTCAGGTTTACAGTTGGGTGGAGTTCCCATATAATTTGTCAAACATGAACAAACTGGTTGACCATTTATTTCCTTACACATTGCATTAGCACCACATGGTGACGGATTACAAACATTTATCACAGATACGTCATATTCTGAAAATAGTAATTTGAATAATAAATTAGAAATCAATAAATCTGTTACGTATTTTCCAACTAATTTAGCTATTTTTTAATAACGTACCTCTTATAAGTGAACACATAGACAACGGGTTGCCAGAATAACCAACTTTACAGTTACATGTGGGTTTATGATTTGTAACAAAACAGTCGGCGTTATAACCGCACACTCCTGGACAAGGATCTATACATTTGTTTCTATTGCATGCAAATGTCAACGGGCAGTCCGAGTCAGCTAAGCATTCCGGCCTGCATCCTTGATATGGATCACCAAAATAATCAGGCAGGCACGTACAAGAACCGGCATTTCCTTGAACTCTGCATTCCGCATTGGAACCACACGGCGATGGTTCGCACGGATTTATGTACTCAATCTTTGGCGGAACTGAAAATAGTTTATTACAAAATTCATAAAAACAATATTCACTTACCTAAATACCGCATTTACCTTAGAAGCATCTCCTTGGTCCGAAGCGTTAGTCGAAGCTTACTGGGCTCGGCGACGTTTAGTGATCTCCTAATCCAGCCGCGGCGCTGCCGTTTAGCGCCACCATCCAAAAGCGGCCGTCATAAGACACGACCTAAGCTTACTGTAAGTGCGTTGTTACTCCGCGTGCTCCAATCAAAAGCAGAGGCATTAATTTCACATAAATAGTTATTGAAATGTTACATCCCTTCTGGAAGCAAAATCTATACAATTAAAAATTATGTTGTCACCATCCTAATGTGATTGCCTCCGTTTTATATTTAAGCATTAACACAGATATTATACCAGTATAATTCCCAGAAAACCAAGCAACAGGCATGGTCGCTACTCAGTCATAAAGGAAAGATACCAGTACAATTCTGTAACCTTGACATTAGTATACCTTGTGAGCCGTGATCTTATTTCAATATTTTAAAAAAAGCACACATTTTAAGCATGAATTATCACGCTTCGCGAAGCAGGGGTTAAATGCGCTTTTTTCTTGATAATGTACCAACTCTTTCGATGTTAAAATATTTTTCATGAACGATCTTTACCTTTTAATTAACACAATGTTTATTTAACATACGGATCCTTCATCGAAATCAACTATCGTGAATACAGACAATGTGTAACACTAAATGGTATAATTACAGTGCCGGTTATAATAAGTCTTACCTTTAGGTGTCGTACAACCCTGGAAGGGATCGCCTTCTAGGCCCGGTTCACATGCGCATGTCGCACGGTGATTAACCACCGAACACACGGCACGCGGGCCGCATGCTTGCACGCAAGGGTCTTTACACCGTTGGGCTACACAAGCGAGGGCTGCTGGACATTCCGCACTGATGGTACATTCAGGTCGGCAGTTTGGTGGGGATCCAATAAAACCGGGTTGGCAACTACAGGCCGGTATGTCTCCCGAATTTACGCAAAGAGAATTTGGACCGCACGGTGATGGTTCACATGTGTTGACCGGTTCCGTTGGAATTGCTAAAAATGAGCAACATATGTTTATTAAGCATTCCTAAAGGAAAAAGTATTTAAATGTTTTTTAAACTAATATAATACCTGGCGCCGGGTAACAGTAGGTGAAGGGATCCCCGGTATAATCGTCGTTACAAGTGCAAATAGGTGAGTGAGCGATAACTTGACAACGCGCTCCACGACCGCATGCGCCCTCACAAGGGTCTCGGCATCGACGGTCAATACACGCGAGCTGTAATTTGCACTCTGAACTGACGAGACACTCTGGCCGGCACGATGGTGGTGATCCAATGTGTCCTGCACGACAAGAGCAGGCTGCGGCGCCATTTGCACTTACTGTGCATTCACTGTATGGACCGCATGGAGATGGCGAACATGGTGAACGAGGTGTTTCTAAAAGTAAAGTAACTTTATAAATATTTTATACTCGTATTCATCGTAGCAAGACTTATGTGACTTAAAATGTACATTCAGATTGAAATGTATATATTAATAGGTAATAATAGATTTTTGATAAATCGTTTGCGAAAAAGTAGTTAAACATACCTGATTTCATAATTTCTGTGCAGAATGAGAACGGATCACCCGATGTATTTGGCGGGCAAGTGCAGGATGGAATATGATTATTGACTGAACATATCGCACTTGTCCCACAAGCTCCGGGACAAGGATCTACACATTTGCCTCCCTGGCATGAGCGTGTTGGTGCACATTCTCCGTTAGTACTACATTCCAATCTACATCCTGAATAGGGGTCACCAAAGTAACCCTGTGCACATGAACACAACCCAGAATCACAAATGGCATTACTTCCGCACGGTGATGGATTACAAGGATCTGCTGAGGGTGTTGGTGTAACTGCAATAACGAATAATAATTTTATATTGATTTCCAAAATAACTTCAAAAATATACATATCTTAATTGTTTTCGAGGTTATTAATATATATATTTTTAACACTTACCAATTACTTCTAAACATTGAATAAATGGATCACCGGAATAACCCATGGGACAGCTACATATAGGTATGTGATTTTGGACGCGACACTCAGCTCTAAATCCACAAGAACCTTCACAAGGATTTGTGCACTTTTCTGCAATGCAAGCTAGATGGGATGGACAATCTGTATTGACTAAGCATTCTGGATGGCAATTTGGTGGTGATCCCATGTAACCCACCATACATGAACAGGATGGGGAATCATTTATTGGCCGACATTCACTGTACGGGCCACATGGATTTGGCTGACAAGGTTGATATGGTTTATGTTGTTCTTCAATTGTATATTGAATTTCTTGACATCTACTGAACGGATCTCCTTTTGTACCTACTGGACAGCTACACAGTGGACTGTGATTGATTACTTGACAATGTGCGCCAATGCCGCATGTACCTCTGCATGGATCGGCGCATTTCAGTTTGTGACACGCACGATCTGATGGACATTCGCTACTGACGGTACATTCAGGTCTACAATCTGGTGGAGCTCCTTGATAGTCAGGGAGGCACTCGCAAGATGCTAATTCTCCATTTTCTCTACATACGCTATTTGGTCCACATGGCGAAGGCTGACAGGGTCTTACCTCTTGTGCTGGTTCATTCTTATTACATTGAACGAATGGATTTCCTGAATATCCTTTGAAACACGCACAAGAAGGTACATGGTTGATAACTGTACATTCAGCATTAGAGCCACAAATTCCTGGACATGGATCAGCACATTTATTTCTAATACATGATTTATCAGCGGAACAATCTGAGCTAAGAACACATTCAGGTCTACAGCCTTCATAAGGATTTCCTTGGTAATCTTCCATACATGAACAGGCACCTGCGCCATTTCGTTGAGTACAAATTGCATTTGCTCCACATGGTGATGGATCACATGGTTTTACAACATTTTCTGAAATGAAATCAAAAATATATAGAGGAATGCGTATAGTACTGGAACTCTCCAGAATATTCATGTTATAAATTTTAAAAAATGTCATCGTGTAACGTACTTAAGTTTATATAAATAATGTACTAATTCTTAATAATAAAAGGAGTAAAAATTTCAAAATCATACCTTCTTGTGGAACACACTGCATGAATGGATTGCCAGTATATTTTTCTTTGCAAATGCAGGATACAGTGTGGCTAGCAATAATACAATCTGCATTTACACCACATGAACCAGGACAAGGATCTACACATTTGTTCCTGATGCACGCTTGGTTTGATGGGCAATCTGGATTAATGACACACTCTGGCCTACAATTTGGTGGTTGCCCTACGTAATCGTCTACACACCTACAATTTGCTTTTCCATTTCTCTCTACGCACAATGAATTTGGTCCACAAGGTGACGGATTGCAAACATCGATTGATTCCGGTGATTGAGGCGGTGTTGCCACTATATCGTAACAGCTTTTGAATGGATCTCCAGTTTGTCCAGGATTGCAACTACATATGGGGCTATGGTTAATGACTTCACATCGTGCAGATACGCCACATGCATTGATGCATGGGTTGATACATTTCTGGTTAACACATGCTTTAGTTGAAGGGCATTCTGAACTGACGATACATTCTGGACGGCAGGAAGGTGGAGATCCTTGGAAACCTTCAATGCAAGCACATACTGCAGTATTATCTGTATTACGACAGATACTATTTGGCCCACAAGGCGACGGGTGGCACGGGTCCCTAGGTAACATTTTATCCTTTTCTACGGGTTGACAGTGAGTAAACGGATTGCCCGTGTAATCAGTTATGCAGGAACAGCTAGGTATATGATTGATTACATCACATTTTGCATTTTGACCACAGACGCCTGGGCATGGGTCTCTACATTTATTTCTGAAACAAGCTTTGTCTCTTGGACATTCTTGACTTCCAGTACATTCTGGTCTACAAGATTCGTATGGGTTTCCGCTGTAATCTTGTAAACATGCGCAGAACCCGTTATCACATTGCGCGTTTGGTCCGCACGGCGATGGGTTACAAGGATCTAATGGAGTTTCAGTTGTAGGCGCTGAAATAAAATATAACACATATACTAAATATCAATAATGTCATATGAATTTAAATGCTTGTTTAAAAAAACTGTGAGTACATACTTTCACTTATGGGTTGACATCTTGAAAACGGATCTCCAGTATAACCCTCATTACAGACACAAACCGCTACATGATTCAAGACATGACAGTTGGCCTCCACTCCGCATGATCCTGGGCATGGATCTTCACATTTTTGTCGGACGCAAGCCAGAGATGCTGGACACTCTGAATTGATAGTACATTCGGGGCGGCATGATGGTGGAGATCCGACATAACCCGGCAAACAAGAACAAGCTGGTCCACTTGCTAATAGTTGGCATCGCGAATGCGGGCCACAAGGAGACGGGGTACAGGACGGTGGTCGTTCGGTTGTAAGCGGAATGTCTGTAAAAAAGAATGACGTCAGTAACTGTATATTTAAATCCATATCATTTACAAATAGTGTTTTGTATAAATACTTGACTAAATTAAAATACTTACTGTAACACTGTGTGAATGGATCTCCTGTCATACCAGCCGGACAAGTACAGATAGGGTTGTGGTTCTTTACTAAACAATGTGCTCTTAGTCCGCAAGTGTTAGGGCATGGGTCGTCACATTTCTGATTGATACAAGCTTTAGATGCATCACATTCACTATTCACAACACATTGCGGTCTGCATGATGGCGGCGATCCGATGTAATTTGGAAGACAAGAACATACGGCTTGCATGTTTACTTGTCTGCATTGACTGTTAGGTCCGCAAGGAGTTGGCTCACATGGATTTTGGGCTGGGGTAGCTGAAAACGATAAAATAAAAAGTTGTACAATCAATATTAATTTTAAATAGATCATATCAAGTTATTTAATTTTGTACTTACGTTGCATGAGTACTTGTTTGCATTGGAAGAATGGATCTCCTGTATAACCAGTTGGGCAAGTACAAACAGGCACGTGTTTGTCAACAGTACATTGTGCTAGTTGTCCACATGTTCTCGGGCAGGGATCAATACACTTAAACCTTGTACAAGCCAAATTCAAAGGACAATCATCGTTACTTTCTCATTCTCGTCGACAACCTTGCTGGTTATATGGATCACCTTCATAGCCTTCTGAACAGAAGCAAGCACCAGCGCCATTATGCTCCCGACATTCTGCATTTGGTCCACAAGGAGATGGAGAACAGGGACTTGATGTTGGCGTCATCTCAGTAGCTTAAATGGTAACAAATGAAAATAAATAGATGCTAAATAATAGGAAACAACGTCAATGACCCGTGTAAAATATGATACTTACATGATATAACCATTGGGACGCAATTACTTGAAGCATCTCCCGTGTATCCTTGTTGGCAACTACATATGGCTTTATGATTCACCGTTAAGCAAATGGCATTCAAGCCGCAAGCTCCCTGACATGGGTCTTTACATCGTTCATTAACACAAGCTGTGTTACTTGGACACTCAGCATCAATAGTACATTCAGGTCTACAATTCGGTACTCTTCCTATGTAGTTAGGCAGACAAGAACAAGCAGCTTGATCACCGATAACACGACACTCTGAATTTGGTCCACACGGTGACGGTAAACAGGGGTTTGTCGGCACCAATCCTAATAAGGGAATAAAAGTAAGAATTAATATTTTGTTTATCGCTGTCATAATATGATTATTTACAGATTTAATCTAAAACAAACTTACTTTCTTCAGGGCTACATTTAGTGAATGGATCGCCGGTGAAGCCTGGTGTGCAACTACAGATCGGATTATGAGTTACAACTTGGCAGCGAGCATTGACGCCACATGTGTTTGGACAAGGATCTATGCATTTTTTATTTACGCAAGCCTTATCTTGTGGGCATTCTGAACTAACAATACACTCGGGACGACAGGAAGGAGGAGTGCCAATGTAACCGACTTCACAAGTACATACACTGTGACCATTAATAACGCGACATAGGCTGTTTGGCCCACACGGCGATGGCTGACATGGATTTAACTGAGGTTCGATGTCTGGAATACCTAAAATTATAATGTTATTGTTTCATTATGTTTGTGTCTAATTTATTAAAGATACATTTTTATGTAAACTAATATTTAAGGAGATAGTTTAATGAGATAAAAGTAATATTATTTTTCAATTTCCTTTGAAATAACATAACATTTAATTTTCAATTGTTTTAATTAAGTTAATGGTCATCATTAAAGCTTTTTTTAAACTGCTTACTTCTGCATGTACTTGATATATAGTTTATATGAATAAATAGTTGTTAACTTATTTATTCAGTATCTAACTTATCCTTGAAATTTTAA
>DWPF01000394.1:0-11507 GCA_018251575.1 Cecropterus bathyllus | reverse complement strand
AAGTGTAGATGAAGACGAAGGTGGTACAAGCCCATCCAAAAGAAACCTGTTCACTCTACTCTTAAAGGCTCCAGAGTTCAACTCGTCAGGAAAAATAGACCCAGGCAGGTCGTTCCAAATCTTGGCGACTCTCACCAAAAATGAGCTGTCAAACCGTTTAGTTCGACTTTTGGGTATATCAACAACGTATGGATGAAAATTTGCCATCTTTAGAATGATAGATAGCGCTCTAGATGACACTATCTATCAAAAGTACAAAGTTATTCAACATCGTAGCGATAGATGGCAGTAGTTGAATCTTCACCACAAGCTGGCGATTTTGCCAAACATACTATTCGTATTCATGAAGACAAGTAATCGTTACAGAATATGCGAATAAAATTTCTATTAGAATGTATTTATTTGTTATATAAGATAACTAAAACTAAATCATTTCGTCATTTATTGAGAGTGATACGGTACCTGTGTATTGCTGTAATTGACGTCAGCTTTATCGATTGCATACAAAATTTGAATGGCTTTAAAATTATATATTTTCCAAAATTGGAAAAATTCCCAGAAATACACAGGAAGCGAATAACGTACACTGTTTGTAACATCTGGTATCAAACTCTGTCAATTCATCTTTGTTTCGGCCGCAACCATTTTTTATATTTTTATCAGATCTGTTTTGAGTTTTTGACTTTATTACTTAAAGGGGAAAGGAATTCGTGGGCAATCCACGAATGTTTTAAGAATCTCGTAAATATGCAGCAAAAACATTGGAATATTTCTGCAATGTATTTTGTATCTGAAATGTCGCAAAATTCCTACTGGGTGTAACAGAAATTACAGAATTTTGTACATTGTTTGGATTTGTTCGAATAAAATTTAGAAAACCAAAAAATATTATACATTTAATTGGCAAAAACAGACATTTGTTTTTTCTCTTACTCATTTTAGGTCAATGTTTTTATCAACTAACTTTTATAGGTAATTCCATCCTTAAGCCATTTGAAGTCCACTGCTGGACGGGGGTGTCTCCTAATACGGGTTTTTGCTAATATTCCGTACCTCGTTTATTATAACTATTAAATCAAAACTTTCTTTCAAAGCATAAAGTAAAAGAATTATTACCTACAAATGTACCGTTCCTTTTTCTCCATAATATTATAATGTCGTTAGAGCAGGACTGACCTAAAAGTAAAAAATCCCGAGAGAATAACGAAATATGCAAATATTATGACGTCAGGTTAGCTTTGACGGGCTACAATTTTAATATCCCGGCAAATAAATTACCGTACACGAAATATTTTCAGCGGTGGCTAAAAACGTTTGCTCTGAGTAATAGCAAAGTAACATGACACTATGATGAGATCACGCCCATTAAGCGCGTTGAAAACTAACGACACGAATGCGATTCACGACTTTTAAACACCCTTTCGAGTTTTTCACTTGATTTATCGAATATAATATATATGTTGACGACCTATCGTAAATAACATTTATTGGAGCTATAGATAATCTCACGTAAAAGTGATAGGTATATCACATAATAATATGGAATTATCATTCTGCTCGTAAATGGTATCAAAAGTTAAAAATCGTATGTTATAAATGATCAAATTTTCAAGGTAAAACCAAGAATTCCCATTTACCTCATTCACATCATATACCTTCTTGATTAGGTATGTCGCACATGATTAAAATATTTAATTTAAGTGCAAACGTTATGATCTAAGTCCGACCGAAACTGGTTTTTACGACCGAAACCGAAGCCGGATTTCAGCAATGATTTGGTACAAGGATTGAGAGAAAAATAAAGTAAACGTTATTATAATCACTCAGTATTTTTTTTAATCAGGTCGCTTAAGTATATAATCAGAAATGTGATACCCCTGGTAATAGCAGCGTCCTTCTTTAACAAAAATATTTCGTTCACAAGCCAATGCAATCAGACTTCGGATGATTTCGGAATATCTGCAAGAAAATTATTGATCCATAAATCAGTTCCGAAATCACACGGTTCTCTGACCTACAACTGTTGCAGTTGTTTAATTTTTAACGACTTTGAATTATAGCCGTCAAGGCACCTAAAAGAGAAAGTTGTCCACCTACGAGGAGGTAAGCCTACGCAGCTTCTTCGTATACCGTAGCGTAAGCTCTGTCATATTGTTTAATCGAGTATACGTAGTAAGTAGACGTACACGCTATAAGTCACTGGGTCTCTTCGTTACGTAAAATTTAACGAACCACCTGTGCTTTTGAAATCATCTCACATTTCGCAGTGGCTTAACGCGAGTGAAGGAAATCTGAAGTGTTTAAAGTGTTGTTTTGGGAACAGTAACGATATGTAAACAATCTTCAAGTGCCGTGGAAAATTAATATTCATAGTATCATGACCAAATATCAGCAAAATGTATAAAGCCGATTACGTTATGGATTTTATCACACACTTGCGTGGGTTAAATATTAATAAATGCAATACTTAGTTAATTTATAGGATCCAGCAATATCAGTACATCGTCGTGCTCACTGTTGCTTATCGTATGATATACTATCTCGCCACACTCGGCCTTGTTATCCGATATGGAAATTCGAGAAGCTAGAACTGGACACGCATAAGGCACAGTGAAGTTACATGCGATATCTAGACGGAATCCCGGTTGCAGTTGGTCACAGGATCCAAAGAGTTCCACACGTCCGATTGATCTAGGAGTTCTCCGTATCATGCGTCGTAAAGACCCAGCGCTACCGCAAGGCGCCGGGAGAGGCCGGAGCTTGATAGCGATAAGAACGAGTCAGCATCAACAACGCAAGATGCAAGGAATGAGATCGCAGCTACCAAGAAGCTATTCTTCGCCAGCATCTCAAAGCGATCCAGATGCAATGCAAGCGAGTCAACCCAAAGCTTACGTCATGCGGAGCTTTTCGTCACCTGATTCAAAACAAATGAGCTACAGAAGAAATTCTGATTCCTTCTACAGGCCCAAAACACACGGTTCTAGAAGCGAACTTGATTCCGATCTTGAAAATTTTGAACAATTTGAAGAATGTTTTATAGATATTGATGCTGATCAAGAAGAAACAGTTTTTGGTTCGTTCAGAAGGAGTCCTGAAAAGGATGAACCAAAAAGAGTAGTAACGGCTCTGCTCCCCGGCAGCGGAATTCAACGAGTTATAATTAAACCGATTTCATCTGGTACTACACAAACTTTACAAAGCGCTAGAGACGCCATGAAGAAGATGCAAAGGGAGAAAGAAGAAAAAGGTGAGTGAAACACATTTTAGATTTCTAATTAAAGCGTTTCTCCTTATAGCAGCACCCATGTAGATACTTATATCTAAGTTAAATAATCGATGAAGGACTAAGGTAATCCAAAAGATTCCAACTTGCGTTGGAATTTAACAATCCTGAACAAACAACAAGTCCCTGAATTTAACAATGTGTTTGTAGTAACCAAATACATTTCAAGTATTATCATTACCATTTGTTTCTATGAAATGGACTCAAAATAAGTGCAAAGGTCACAATATAAATAAGAACCTACAAAACTGATTCACCTAATCTATGAAAGTATATATTAAGATTTATTTTTGGTCAAGGCTATTTGCACTTAGATTTTAATTATGTACAACTGTACAAACCTACACAAATAGAGGATTATACACGTTATTAGCATACTTAGCACGAACAAGGCAGCTTTTCCCAAGGTCATGGTGTTACATGAATGTTTAACATTTAACCTCGTTATTTCTTCATCAATACAATGATAAAATCAGTGTATGATTCGAAACGCCTGTCTTTAAGCCCGAACAGTTAACACGTATTAGGTAACTTGCATAGGTTGTTAACTTGCATTTATTGATGACTTGAAGAGCATTGAGGTTCATTTATTATTGCAAAAACACTTTTACAAAACATACTAGCAGTAAATCGAAAAAAATATGCATATTCATAATCATGTTTTTGTATGCATGTTTTTCATTCATTAAATGAAACTATAGTAAGGTAGCCAACTTGCTTATAGTAGCATGCTTCTCAAAGATGTGTCGAGATAGATACCAAGCAAAATGAATAAGCCGTCGTGGATCGAAATTCTTTGGTATGAGAAGAGATCCGTACCCCGGTACGGTACCCTAGCCATGGTACGGTACGGCATTATGTTGATGATGATGTAAAATGCTATATGCAATATGCTTAATAGTAAAATATTTCTCAGAGGTGGGTAAAGTCTACCAACCCCAATTAATAACAGTGTAGAATTACAAACTAAAACTTTTTGGACATGCCAGCCATAGTACACTTAAAAAACGCTTTCTACACTCATAAGCCCACTTTAGGGTTTTGTTCCGTGCCGTAGGTACTATGGACACTCATGAATACAAAAACACCCAGACGCAGAACAGAATCTAAATTCATCATTCAGATGTCTGCCTGGACGGGGATCGAACCCGGAACCCACTGCGTGTCAGATCAGTATGGTGACCATTCCGCCAGTCGGGTCATCGCCTTATTAAGGCATTGATCTTGGTGATGATGATGATATTAATATGTTAAGAAGATGACATTTTGATAAATATTTCAGGTTATACATCTCAGAAGTTTCGACCATTGATAGTGAAGATGCCGGCGCACCACTCGCTACAATCGAGCCTCGAACATTCGTCTCCTGGAATCGAGGAACTCCAGTCTTCTCCACAGCTGGAGCTGGAAGCCTTGGAACTAGAAAGAGAAATAGACAACGGTGAGCAACATCTGGAAGGCGGAGTTGCCATTGCCACAGAGGAGAGTGATGCTGACACGGTAAGTCTAACTTTGTTACATTTAACCTATCTATGACACGGTGTGTAATATTTTCATAAATATATATAACACCATGTACACCTGATGATAAAAAGTTTTACCACCAACGGGACAGTAGATATTATGTGTTAATGAAATATAAAATAATTATATCGGCTCCATTAACGCACTGGGTGGCCAAACTTATCGAAACACACTTAAGATAATAATTAATTTAGATGCTTATTGTTATTCCAACTTCTGCGTTAAAATAGCTGTAAATAATCTGGGAAATCTATGAATTTAAAATATTTCAAGTTTGATTTTTGTAGTTTCATCTGACTTAAATATTTCAAAGAAAGACTCAATTAACTCTACATTAAAAAAGACTTTCCGAATGCTATAATAATAATGTAATAATATCACAATAGATACTTACTACTTTTCATTACTATAATTAAATATCACAAAAATATACATTTAAATATTCTTATCAAATTTAATTTGTCTAAATTAGTTATAGTCATCGAAAAAGTTTTCAATAAGTGCAAACCGATTTAAAATTAATAATTAAAATGAAATTTAACAACCTTAATCCTATGTAAGAAGTACTTAAAGGATGTTGCAATAAAAATAGAATTGTTACAAATGACATTAGACAATGTCACAATTAGTTGGGTCAGGAACTGCGGACCGCCCACCAGGCAGACATCGCCTTACAAATCTTAATGTTTTTAACGCGTGATCTATCATAATTATGATGACAGCGTTAAATAGTTGCTCAATAAAAATACACATTATTTTCTATTACTGATCTCTACCATCAGAAATGTCTATTTAAAATAGGAACTGGACTAAATAAAATTGAAAAAAAATGCCAAAAAAAACTTTTTAAGAAGGATGCAGAGTGGTCAAAAATAGCATACTACAGCGCAACTATCATCTAATCGATGGTGAAGGCATGTTCATTCTCCTTTCTGTTTTTTTTTCGTGAATTGGATAACTTAAGCCGTCAGTCCTGATTGGTCATTGGGTACTATCCAGTTACCAACGGAGCGACTTCAGCTAATTCAATCTCGTCAGAATACTTGTCACCTTGAAACAACTTGTTATTCGAAACTCACGTAAGAAAATCAATAAATAAGCTCGAAACAATGGCTCATAATTTATGTACAGGGTGTCTGGTCATCGGTGTCGGAGTCTTTAATGATGAAGTATTATCAATTTCGATAAAAGGAAAATTTTGAAAGGACCTTTTTCTTTACTTTATAGTTTTTGAAAATTATTGTAACATACATTTTTATACAACATACTAATAGCAGATATAAAAATTAAAACTAACGAACATGCAGTCCGCTTAATGGTAAGTAGTTATAGTAGTCACCAATGGACATCTGTAAACATATAGAACAGGGTTTCTAACTGAAATAAATCATCTCATGGCCGCTTTAGATGTGAGCTAGCTAGATTAGAAGTGAGCTAGCATCCACATTTAATGTTCCCAATTCGCACTTGGCTAACGCGGTGGACTATGGCCTGATGCTCTCTCATTCTGAGAGACTCGTGCCCAGCAGTACGGACAGTACCTGCTGGGTTGACGAAGATCCACATTTCATGATGTTGGGAGACAAAATATAAATAAATCGGTGATTTGTAGATACAATTGATTGTATTTCGCAACATTTAATGATTCGGTTCCTTTAAGAAAACATTTCATAAGATATTTCAAGTGTAAATTCATAGATACGTAACAGTAGTAAAAACTAGAAGTTACCATGAAATAAACCATGGCATTTGTTATTTGCTTGTTAGACTTGGAATTTTAAGCATGCAATATCGTAATTATATACCACTATTTTATATTTATTTGCTTAACATACGAATGTTGCAAAAAGTAACATATTCTAGGCATCATCAAAAAAAGATATAAAAATATAACAAATTACATAGACCCGGCGATGCATGGGCGACTCCTCTGGCGTTGAAAATGTCTAGGCGACGGTGAGAGATTTTCATCAGGTACCTTAGCTGATAGTTAGAAATGAAATAATATGAAGAATATTAGAGTTAGTTTATTTAGAATATTAAAAAAAAATACTTATAGGATCGGTTATCAAGAATGCAGTCTGTTATTAAATGGTCACTCATATCAATGGCCAATATTTAGGATATTGATTGATGTTCTAAGGGACCACAACCATAGATTCGTTGGTACGCAGAAAGTATCATACACTTTCTGTTTTTGCTTTTAAAAACAGAATGATAAAACATTTTCGAAACCATAGTTAAATCAGCTCTGTGTTTGGTAGTAAAAATTTGGCATCAATTATTTACCAAAGTTCCATGTTACCTTAAAAACGTTTACAAAATTCCACGCCATAAAAACCTAATAAGTTCCCTCCCTTGAGTCCCCTTCCTTGTCTAACCTCCCAACTTATTCGTATCTGGATTTAAAAAGTTCTGTTGGATTTTTCCCGCAGTCGGCGCCAGTGGTTTGTTTATGGCTTCCATATAAATTTAAGATTAGTTTGACCGCTTTACACACCGCATCCAGCATTAAACTTAAAATTCTTTAAGATATCATGTGATGTAATCTATTACATTCTATTGTTACATCTGATAGTACGGACCTATGGATGCCTGTAATCAATTCCAAATATGTTAAGAGTGCTTGTTGACATAGTAACGTGTTCGTGGATAGACCTACATTATCCCTGAAATCTAATTTGAAATAACTGGTGTAAGCGATTAGACCCAAGACTAGGACTAGGGTTGATATCCGTCCGGGTTTCCCCTGATTTGTCCTAGTTTAGGCGTCCGAGGGGCGTCCGGGCAGGGTTTTATTTGTAGTCCGGATTCACGAGCTGCACGCAATTTTGGATTTCAATTTCGCGCGAAAATGTTGAATTTTCTATTAAAGAAAACTAGGTTGATGTTTTAGTTTTTTTATTTATTTAACGAAAATAAAAATGTAAGATGTAATTTTTTAAGCTTTGTTTTAAATACTCTTTTAAACAGAGTAGCTCGTAAGGCGGGTGATTAATGTTATTTTGTTATAAAAGTATAATTTTGTAAGGAATGTAAGAAAACTGCTGTAATTAATTTAAACTGTATCACCCTTCACTAAACAAGGCGGTAGATCGAGTATGGTTCGACCGGGGAGGTGCTACCACCACACCTATTTCTAGCGTGAGGCAGTTCTTGCGTTTCAGTGGAAAAATGTGGTTGCCGGCTCATTTTCATATGAGACTACCATCTTAGTCTTCGGGAGCAGCAACATCTGTAATTGGCTTCAGATAGAACCTGTTCTGTTTAAATTTGCTTACAGGTATCTATGAACAGTAGTTACCACTCACCATCAGGTGGGCTACATGCTTATTAACTTCCTCTATAAAAATGCATAACGATAGACCAGAAATCTTTGATGTTTCCCAGTAGCATAGCATTGAAATCTTTATTGACTGATATGTTAAGGGAGCCTTTTATCTTCACTGATAAATTAGTGTACACTATTGAGTGCATATTTCTATTACGGTCGTGTGTTATCAGTATCGCACTACATTGTCAATTACACTCATTTGATATGCTGCGGAACGAGAGTCCACTTCAGTAAAAATGTCTTCCATTTAAACTTCAGTTAAAATACTTTGTATCGAAATTATAAAGTCAGTTCAGTAAGCTTCTCAATAATTGAGAATTTATTCATATTGTGCGTGCCGGTTATCGATACTCAGGCCTGATAATTCGAAATAATATGCGAAGTAAATTATTTCCTTTATGTTTATTTAACCATTTGTTCTAATAGTTTAGTGAGCCAGTAAAGAGGAAAATTATGTGTATTTGGGTTCACAGTTATGTGATTGGCCAACATGGCAGCAATGGATGAAGGAAATAGGTCTTTGTGATATCTTTTATAATCTTGAATGCAATTATTATAAAAGACTTCATAAACTTGCGCGTCGGTGTGAATGGCGGAAAGTCAAAACACATTAAAAGCTTATGGTGTGACCTAGTTACCGCTGTGGAGATTACAACATTGGTCAATAGACAAATACCAGTAGGAAAAAAAATTATACCGTATCGAATAAAATATCATAATATAAATAACAAAATATCATAATAGAAACATTAGATTCGACGACGTGCGTGGCGGAGCGGTTACCATGCCGGTCTGACGCGCACTGGGTTCTGGATTCGATCCCCGGCCAGACAGGCATCTGAATTTTGAATTTAGATATCTCTCCTGGGTTTGTGTATTCGTCTTTGTGTGTGTCCATGTTGTCCACCCACGACACAGAAGAATCCTTGTGTGGGGCTATGAGTGTAGAAAGCACATTTAAATACAGATAATGGAAATAGGAACACTATATATGAAAAAGAACTATTTTGAAGGTGGTAGAGCCCTCATAGTTGGACTTCGATACTATCACCACACTAATTTTTGTCTAGTTACAACAGCGTTAAGCGCTAATACGTTAAGGTTTGAATGGTGTGTTAAGGGAGAGACAATAATCTTACGAAATCTTCCAACTCATTCCTCAGGAGTAGCAACGCACCTGTGGATGATGCTATTCCTATTCTATTATATATATAATACTGAAGTAACAAACGAGCATGTAGTCCACTTGATGGTAAGCGGGTCCTGTCGCCCATGGACATTTGTAATCAACGCCAGATCACATCAGACCAGATCTTACCCGATGTTGGCCACAAATGCATTACTACCCCTGAGGTCTAAGCTACAATGCCTCAAATATGTATGTATCTGGAGTCGATAACAGTAAAAACATAAAACGCTTTCTACACTCATACCCCCACGATAGGATTCGTTCCTGTAACGTGGGTGCCATGGACACACAAAGACGAATACACAAACACCTAGACCCAGAACAGAAATCTAAACATTCAGATGTCTGTCTGGCCGGGGATCGAACCCGGGACCCACTGCGTGTCAGACCGGTATGGTGACCGCTCAACCAGTAACCTATTATAAAAAGAGTCAAAGAATAATATTAATTAAGAACAAGTTCCGTTTGGTGGTCCAATTATGGGCATGTTCCCATTAAAGGTTACGATATGAGCCAATGTTCCGCGCCGTAAATATATTACGGTCTGCTTAGGTTATTTTTAACTGCCTTAAAACTACTGTTGATACCATTCAAACTTTGGTTTATTTGCAGATTCATAGAATATCCCAAGGTTTTGTTTAGGATGTTTTATTTTTAGATAGTAATATAGAAATTAGTGCCGTCATCGTATAAACAAATCTCACATAATATACATAATAACACATTTACGTCAATTTCTTTTGTCTTAAACTGAATTGCTTATATCAAAATCTCTTGGTTACTATACATATGTCTAAAATCATATCGAAATAACTAATATTTATCGTCGTCAACCCATTATTGTCCGTGCTGGGCACGGGTCTTCTCTCAGATTGAGTGAGTTTCAGGCCTTAGTCTACCGCGCTGGCCAAGTTCAAGCTAGTAGACTTCACAAACCTTTGTCACCACAACTTGTTTAAAGAACTCTCAGGTGTGTAGGTTTCCTCACGATGTTTTCTTACGTAAAGCAGTGACAATTAATTTCTATTACGCACATAATATTAGAATAATCAGATGGAATAATCCCACGCGCACCTCTGGCGCGCCTGGGATTTGAGCCTCGGGTCTTCGATGGACCTGATTTGAGATTCGGGTCCTTTGTTATATTGTGAATGATATTCCATTTTATTCCATTTTATTGTATTCAAAAATACGCTCTATTTTTAGTTATCCTTTATATCTAATTAAATGATGATAAATTTGGAATATTTAACAGGTGACTATTTCTTATGGTTTCTACTTCACTTTCTTATTATTTACGTTGTCTTGTATTAGCTCGAATTATTTTTTCAGTTTTAATTAGGTACGACTTACGTGTCAAAAAATTAGGTTTAACTCGCTAACCGTTGAAGGTACATGAAAAGTGATATGCCATCAAAAGTTTGCTATATTTAAGCGTTGTCTCTTTATTTAAGATGGAAATATGAAAGTATGAAACCAAAGGATGTAGTGACGTCACTAAAATAGTCGCCATTATTAATAAGCGAGAAATATCGAAATCAAAAGTAAGATATATACTGACCAATTAAATAGGCTACATCCATGCAAAATTTCATATAAATCTGGACCAGTGGTTAAGTTTTTTAATAATAATCGCTAGCATACAATCTCTTCCCAAAAAAATAAAATATATCGGAAAGATTGCTACAGTAAAAGATTAAAAAACTAAAGTAAAAGATATAATCAGACAGAGCGGCCATGTAACATCGTTTGTTTTATTGGGTGCTCCCGCTCGAAATTGGATTTGGAAAAGAGAAACTTTGTTTGCATTATTCTTCCTCGGAAATCATATTTACGTTTAAATCGAACATTTTAGAAGGGCGACGTAAGTTAAACATTGATTTTGTATTTCATAAACTGAATTAATCTGGAAGAGATGGCGAGGTGCTTGGTATATATATTTTGTTTTGTACACTTTATTATCTTTTCTGAATTTTATAAGCTTTAGTATTAGTAAGACATTGATAGGAATGACATTAGTAGTTTTATCTATAAACTTAAAGTAGCAAACGAGTATGCATCATGCATGTGGTAAGTGGCCAGTGACACTCATAAACCCAAATTATAAAGGCTTTCTACACTCATAGCCCCACAGTAGGATTTTCTCCTGTGTCGTGGGTGCCATGCACACACAA